>RAOC01000183.1:0-64911 GCA_009804845.1 Neurospora sp. FGSC 26637 | reverse complement strand
GGTCCGCGATGCACGCGGACTCGTTCTCGGCTTCTGTTTTGGGGAGCGTGGAGAGGCGCGGGCGCTCAGGACGGCCGGCGGCGTTCCACCGCCGAGGGTCGGCGTAGAAGGAGTCGATTTGCTTGCAGGTTGCGCCGGGGATGGTCTCGCGGGCGGTGCGGTCGAAGTTCCAGGCTTTGAAGGGGGCCCATTTGGGGCCGTGGCCGAGATGGCCGCCCTTGGGCTTGGTGACCCTGTTTTTTGCGTTGGCCTTCTTTGGTGGCATTTTGGTGGTTTTTTTTTTTTTTTTTTTTTTTTTTTGTTTTCTGCTTCTAGGGAAAGTAGGTACTACTGAAGGGGGGTTTGCGATCTTGATATCGTTATTGGTGATGACGTCTGTTTCTTGTTTTCTTCCCTTGGTTGTGGCTGTTGAACTGAACTGTGAACAGAGTAGCTGACATCGTGATGCTGAACAGCCCGTCCCGATCTTATAGTTTTTTTTCTTCACGCCTGTTCTTCTCGGCTCTGTGGCTCAGTTCACCAAAGAAGCCCGAGTCCTCATGATCGCGGTTCATTGTTCTATATTTGTGACTCCGTGAAAGGCTTTTGAGCACCAAGAATAAGCCGATTTGGAACTCCGACAATGATTAGGCAACGCCTCTCTCTTTGTGCGAAACTGAATGTGGAGAGATGTCATTGACGATATCCGAATAATGGAGAACCCAAGTAGACAAATGCATTGTCGATGACAATGAACCCCTTCGGTCCTCGACAATAACCATCGGCGTGAAACAAAGACCACTACCGAATGCCTCTGTGACGGCCTGCCCCCCCTTCCCAAGGCTCTTTCAGACGCTGAAAGTCCTAACCACAGCAACAACACAGCACACCCAAGCCCCCAGATCAGTAGTCAATCCACGAATGGCATTAACCCTCAACCACCTCCTCAGTTCTCCCACCGATCTCTCTTTACTCTCATCCTCAACAATAGCCTGAATCCTCGGCGCCACAGCCGGAACAAAAAGAAGATGTCCCGCCGCAAGCGCGGCTCCGGCCGCGTACCAGTAGTACGAACCCCGTTGCTTGAGTAGTAAGGGGTTTTGTACGCGAAGGTTGAGAGTCGATGTCACCATGGTGACCGAGAGAAAAGCCAGGACGCTCGGTAATCCGGCCCGGAAGAAGGCGTGGAACCATTTAGGTAGATATTGGTTGCTGTCGCGCTCGAGCTCGGGAAGGGTGAAGATGCGCAGCATCCAGTGCTGGTCCCAGGCTAGAGTTAGGGAGGCGGTGCTGCTAATGACGGGGGCGAGACGGAGGAGAGTGAGGGGGTCAAAGAAGACGTGGGACGCCATTTTGCTATGTGGTGTTGGCGGTGGGTTTGGGTGAATGTTTGTGGTGAGCTTCGCTCTTGATGAGACTCTGAACCTGGAATGACAGGAATGTTGTGAAGCAAGACTGAAAGGAGCCTGAAAGGAAGGTCGTGACTAAGTGAGGAGAAAAAGAGGAGATAAGAGTGATGAAGCCATCTAAGCCGTGGTAAGCGGGGATGATCTTTCCTACCCCATGTAATAATGGCTGACCAACAACCTTCAAGTCCTTGTTCTCGGGAACATGTCGAATGATTTAAGTGGGTCGAGGGTAAGACGAGGTCATCGTATTGCTTCGCCGCACTCCTTTGGGCATCCGACCTCTTTTCCGTCCTCATTCTCATCCCACTGCCACTGAGATGCAATCTTCGCAATGTCCCGACACGGGGCACAGAAGATTTCCGGATCATTCGCAATGCGCTTGAGCACATCCTCAAAACTCTTGAGCTTCTCCTCGCTAGTTTGCAAGAACGGATGAAATAGAATCGAGAGGAAGCCCTCATCTTCCAACGCAACATCAACCTTGTTCATCAAGTGTTCCTTGAACTGGGCTGGCGTCATGACCGCCCTCTGCTCTCGGTAGGCTGATCTCTTATCGGCGAACTTCTCCATATAGTAGAATGCGTCTACCTCCGGCCACTCCAAGGGTAGTACGGTAATACCATTCAGGTGATCGAGCCTCCTAAATTCCAATTCTACAGGTGAGATGTACTCCAAACCGCTCTCCTTCATCAGATCCCATGAAGTACGCTTTCCCGGCTCTCCCCCAGGCGGTCGGAACCCGACGTACTTGATCCCCAGCGCCTCGGCCATCTCGAAGCTCTTGTCGAGTTTATCGCGCACCTCTTCAAGAGAAAGAGAAGCCCACGGCTCATGTTGGTAGCCGTGCCATGCAACCTCGTGACCGCGAGCGACGATGTCCTTGACGACGTTGGGATAGACGGAGAGGCTCCAAGACTCGATAAAGTAGGTGATTTTGATGTTGTACTTGTCGAGTAGGTCGAGCATCCGTGGGAGCTGGTCGGTAATGGATGGATGGGTGCCAATGGGTTTGTCCCAGGTTCCTTTGTAGACGTCTTGCGCTTCGCCGAGGTTGTCCATGGTGAGGCAGATGGCTGCTTTGCGGGGACCGCGCCATTGCCCGAACCAATCCATGTGGGATGGAGGTCTTGGGTCTGGAGTAGTGGAAATAATCCTCATGTTTGTGGGAGAGAAATTGAGGTCAGACTAGGTAGATGGAAGTAAAAACGAAAAGGTCCTTCGTCGGTGTTGTCCTGGGAAGAAGGGAGCCCGCTGCCCTGCCCCGCTCTCGGCAGTTCCTACCCACCCCGCAGTCACATGCAGTACATCACACTTGTATCATCAATTGGCACATTTAGTAGGAAAGCATTGTGGTTACTCCAGGTGACCGTTGTATTATTACTACCTCTACCTATTCGCAACTCTTGATATGGAAGCGAACCCTTCAAGGGGTTCCTGGTACTTACCCCCAGAAGAATTGAAACTCAAAAACGAGATACCAGAAATCGCGGATCAAAAAACAAATGTAACAAGGCAAAATATGTAGACTTTGAGGAAAAGAGGTAGAAAGATTGGAGGTACACCTACTAATAGGCATTGTACTCCTCCCTCTCCTGCTCCTCCGCCAAATCCTTTGCCGCTCGCCATCTCTCCTTTCCCTCCTTCATCAGATCATCAAAGTATCCCTTCTCCCTGGCTTTATCGAATGACTGACCAGCATCCTTAATGATAACTTCAACCATTCGCTTCGGCCTCCACGCGTACCTCTTCGCCGCCGATGGCATCACCACTCTCGGATCAAAGTCCTTCTCGAGATGCGGGACCAGACCGGGGTGTTTGTCGATAACCTCACGAATCCTCGGCTCTAGCAATGACCTGACCGAAAACATGACGATACGTGCCCAAACAATCGCGTCCTCGCCGTCCAGCGACTTGACGGATCCCGACAAACCGTGCCGGTTCTTACCCACTAGTTCCTGCCACTTGAGCGACTTGCATTTGCCCGTGTGACACTGCATGCTCGCGAGTAGTTCAGCAGTCCACTCTGCAAATTCCTCAAACTTTCGGTTGTGGAACAAGTCCAGGACGGTGTAAGTGCCGCTGCAGAGGAAGATGAGCTTGCTGACCAAGCTGCCCAGCTCCTTTTTTCCCATCTCCTCCAGCTCATCAGTTGAGTATCCCGGACCCATTTTGACAGCAAGATAGTTCACCAAGAAGGCGCCCCATCCTTTGATCACCTTATGCCATTCTTCGGGCCTGCCCAGGGCGGTCATGTAATCGGCGGCTTCGGGCTTAGGCATCCGGCTTTCGGGTTTATCCAGGCCATAGTTGCTGGAGGAGGTTAGTCCTTCGTCTTGGAGCACCTTGAAGAGGGGGATGAGGCCCAGCTTGTTGCACAAAGAAGGGTCGCTGGCCCCGTGGACGATCTTAAAGAGAATTTCCGATCGGCAGTCGTGGCAGATGTAGGTGGAGCGCGGACAGTTGTCGCGGAAGTGGCGGAGGATGAGGGAGAAGGAGGGGACGTTGTAGATGGAGTGGAAGAGGTTGAAGCTGGCTTCGGTGTCTATGGTGGGCATGGTGGGCGATGGTTGGGTCGGTAGGACGTTAGTTACCTTGAAGAGTTATTTGGGCTGTCGTTTGCTGGTGATGATTTGATAATGGGTTGCTGGCTGAATGGAAGTCTGGCTCGGGGGTTCCGGACCGGGATATTTGTAACCATCTTGTCTCTTGAAACTTTTAGATTTCAAGTATGAACAATCCTGTTGTTCATGTCTTCCTGTTTGGCTTTTACGTCCATTGTTCTCTTGGTAAAGTGCCGAGGACATTAACAAGGGAGGTAAAGAGAAACTGCGTAAGGCTTGGGTTTGTCTCTTTTTTTTCTTTTTTTTCCCGGCACGGCATTGACAGTGTTTTTACTTTGTTCTTTAAAGCATACTCGACATAACATGTTCAAGTTCACAAGAGCTGTTCATATGAGCATGGCTGTGACTGGGTGCCTTCCCAATGACCCTGGAGGGGAACTGACGTTTGGCTTCTACTTTTGACATGCCTTAGAACCGCAATAACGCGAGGATATTGCTATAGCCTGGGGGACAGTTTAATTACCGGTTCTTGCCTTAAAGGAAGCGGCACGTCATTCTTTTCCCTCTCCTAGGTAATCTTATTTCACTTCAGGTGCACTCGGTAGACACTCGATCATATCTTCTTATTAAGAGAAACTATCAATGCAGTCTGTTCCTAACTCCGTTTCATGATTGCTCAGCAAGAGTATCACTCGTTGAGCACATGTTTTAATCTGTTATTGAAGACCAAAGTGTCGACATAAAGTCTCGGGGGTCGACTGAAGCCATTGTCAAGCGCCGTGACGTATGTTGTCTCCACTTATAAGACCCAGGCTCTGGCCAAACTACTAACCAATTGAAACCAGCGCCAGTGGTTTAGTGGTAAAATCCATCGTTGCCATCGATGGGCCCCGCGTTCGATTCGCGGCTGGCGCATTTCTTTTTCCAATTCTTTTTTTTTGTCATCTACTGCCCTTTCTTTGTTCGTCCCGATTCATTTTTTGTGGTCTCTCGGAGATACCCGCCAACATCTTTGCAGTGCTTCAACTTTGAACTTGGTCCTTCCTGAAATCTGAATGGGCTTGGAGCGAATGCAATCTCATTGCGCAATCAATCAGGCAGACAGTTTTGCATATCCAGCACAGCGAGGTCATTCGTTGTTTGTACTTGTGCTGCAAAGCCACACCACCAAATGAGAGAACCACATCGAGAATTTGGCATCCTCTTGGTGACCAACCATGTTTTCCCATTGTATATCCGAGTCACCCACTCACTCCCGTCGCAATGCCCTGATGCCCCAGAGACGGAGGTACGGTAGGTGACAGACATACATTACCTTAACCCCCCAATGCCGTGCCCATTTGTTGCTGGAACGGCAGGCGCGACAATGTCTCAAAGAGTTCAGCTCTGTCCATCCAGCCTATCGCCGGGATTAATGCTGCATTTAGTCCACAAATACAGTACTCATCTGTCATTAACCCCAACCTGGAAATGCAAATGCCGTTGCGAAATTATCCAAATGCTTTTGTTTGCGTGAGCTGTGTAACCAAAAGCGCGGATTGCAGCCAATCTTGTGATACTGAGACAAGCACGACAAGCCAAACGATGCAGTGAATATCCTTGCAAGCCAAACGCGCGTATTTTTCTTTTCAGGGACATGGATTAAACACCTTGCCAGGCACAAATGGCTCGCTACTGGTTGGGCCAAGCTGTTGGGTATGAGAGTGTGAAGAGACCTGGGAGAACGGGAAGAAAGTCAGGTAACCCATGGAGAGGAAAGCTCTGGTCACCTTTTGATCCTATCATTCGGGTAACAAACCCATTGGGAGGATTTGGAATTACATCATGGCTGTGCTCTGGTTTGTCTGCGCTTTTTGATATCGTTCTCTTTCCTCTTTCTTCCTTAATCCAAAGGTCAAGAAGGTGAAGAATCGTGTTTATTGCTGCTAAAGTCATGGACAGAACAGACAGGATAAGGACAGGTTACAGCAGTAGTGAGCGGCCGGATCCAAGGAGTTGTTGGAGAAGCTGTGTCACACACACATCAACTGTCAGCAGGGGGTTTCATGTTCGTTCTTGTGTCGCCTTTGAAGATTTGTTGCCGATCCCGCAGCTGTCAGCGAATGCTGTCGTGGTCGCCTGTAGCAATTTGATGTTGTGCATAACGGGGTTTGCCTAGTCCAAACGTCATGCTTGTGTGATCATATTGCACTCGGTAAGGTTACCCGATACGTGCTCCAGGCTGCTGGATCCGAACGGTGCGATGCCCAACGTTTGTGAGGAGATTAAGAGGGTGTGATTTGAAGGAGGGTAAAACCGTGACAAAAAGAAAGAAAAAACGCTGATACAGGGGACGAGGTGGGAGGAAGCAACCCACAAAGATACTGAAGGCGGCTGGAATAACGAAGGAAAGTAGGAATGGCACCGTCGTAAACAGCAATCTTTTTGTTGCCGGCTTAGCCAGGAACGGGCACCCCCCAAGTGACGCAAGCCAGGCTGTTTCGAACATGGACGATGCAACGCACTGCAGGAACATGGTCGTGTGATGAGACTTCTCCGCAGATGGTGGGCAAAAATGATGCCATCTTCATCTTTAGCCAAATACACTAGTTGGTGAGAAAGAACCTCCAACGACGGAGATGTATGATACCCGCAGGAGACTCGGCTGTATGACTGTGGTCTATGACAATTTTAGATTGCGGCTCCTTTCCCCAGACAAAGAGGAACTGGGTATCCGAGTATCAGGAACTGCACGACAAATCAGGCAAAACGTGTTAGACATATACTTCGGATAATCGGAATGAGACTTGGGGTCCCCCCCTGGTCGTGATGGAGAATGATGTCGATCTGGCGGACATGAAAACAAGGAAATGCCAGTGATGGTCTTATTACCTGAGCTTGGCTCGTATCTGTCCACTGTCCCCTTTCGCAAGCATGTTTGATATCAGCGAATTGAACAGGATGGATTCGGATGGATTCGAAGACGACATTTACTCTCACTTGCTGCCCTCTGGTAGGACTGTATGTAGAAGGGCACCCTCCAGGGCAACCGTGGGCAGTGCCCTGGGCACTTGCCCTGGCGGGATGCAGGTTGGAGTTCTTGTGAACGGCCTGTGTGTTCGGCCGTCCCAATCAACGGCCCCACTCTCTCGTGTTTCCCCTGTCTCCCTTTGAGGCCATCCCCAGCACACACACCCCTAGCACAACTGCGACCCGACGTCCATCTCCTCTCACATGGCCTGAAAGTTGCCCCTCCCTGCAATGGGGGACCCGAAACACCACCTTTCTTGAGTGAAGTTGAGAATGGGGTTGCTTTGTCGAATCTCCTTTCTTTGTGTTGGGTCCTGTGGGTGGGTGGGTGCAGTTGGCCTCCAATTCGCTCGCCAATGCCCCGTTGCGGTTGTTAACACGCTTCTTTATACCTCCTTACCTCCTCGAGTCGGCGTCCAGTGGCGATGGAACTGTGCACGGGGGTGCCTTTGAGCCAAGTGTTTCTGGTTCCTGATTTTGAAGCCGGTAAAGGCGAATCTGCAACAGACATCCCCGTCACCTGCCCTGCTTCCCGCCTCCGTCTCATTCATTGTTCAGGGACATGGAGGTTGCAATATCAGAATAAGTGGTGAACCCCCCTTGGAGTGTAGAAACACTGGTGGTGTTGGGCGATAACGAACCCTTTTGAACCCTTCTCACTTTTGGATCCTTTCCTTTCCCGTTTCCTGCTCCACCATTGACTGCATCCCATGCCTCTTAGTGCTTGTTTCGGCACTCAGCTCGAGACACAAGACATCATATCCGACACTCTCACTTCCACCTCAACTACCTGTCCCAATTGTCGCTCCTTTGAAACCAAAGTATCTTGACGGATTTACCTTACCAGAGGTTCCTCTCTGCGGCTTTATCCTCCACTGTGTGGTGACGCGGTAAAGGTAATTTACTTCCACAGTACACTACGGACGCAGGCGCCCCCCCGAGCAGAAGCCAAACCCAAAACATCCCTGGCTAGACTCCACAAGACTATACCTGTATTGAGCGCTGCACCCACTGCAGCTGCGGTTTTTCGCTCCAAGTTCCCACCCACGCGTTTCTTCCCCCTCTTTTCCCTCTCCACAGTTTCACCTTCAACTCAACCTCTCTTGGTCTCTCCAGACCGATCGAGGCGGTCTCTCTTTCTACCAGCGAAAGTCGAGTCGAGGGCGGCTTGAGCACAATCGCATCGCATTTTCCGCGCCCCATCACATTTCCGTTGTTACGAAATCTGCCAAATTTCCTGCTGCATTCTTGTGCATTCGTGCTGCATCCCCCAGCGCGCAGTGCACGTCAAAGCAGGTCTCGCCCCCAACAAAGGCCCAACCTAACCGGAAGTTTTGCGCTGGGTCCCTCCCGCAATTCCAAGAGGAACCCCGTCCCATCGCACCAAGGGAAACCCATCGGCCCTACCAACGACCCAGGCCACTAGCATCTGTCTAGCACCTATAGACACCAACAACACCCACACGTTTCGAACCGATCCGTCTCTTTATCCAAACCACAGCAACAACCACGTCGACGCCCGCTTCCGTCATTCTGCTCGAGTCGCATCGTTGCAATCGCGACCGCGTCCAGCTACAAGTCGACCGCCTCTCGCCATCCCCCCGAGCCTCCCCCCGCCCCCCAGCGACTGTGAGGCCCAATTGCTCTCGAAACTTTGTCGACATTGATCCGTCACGACAATCGCCTGCCCCCATCCGCTGCGTCGGCTACTTCGACATTACTCCCGAGAGGAAAATATTGTGGCGCTCGCTGGACGACCATCGCTTTCGCTCCCTGCCGAAACCGTCTTCGTGCGACCTTTGTGTGGACGTCGACCGTCGCTCCTTTCGCAATCTCTTGGCACCTTAATCTCCATCAGCGTGTCCCAGCGGGACCACGCTTAACGTTGAATCGACCTCCGTCGCGCGACCGATCAATCCTAAATACATAATAGAACAACACTCATTCTGTCGTCGTTGCCACTACCCGGCAATCGTTTCCATCGGGCCACGCGTCTGACCCTTTCGACACCTCATCGTCGCCCGCCAGATTTGCCATAATGTCTGTTATGTTGCAGACACCTTCTCGAGCTTCCACCGGATCCACCTCTTCCTTCCAACCTCTCTCCCGACAAAACACCATGTCTTCCTACGAGGGCTCGCGGTCCGCCCGCCAGTCCAAGCGGTATTCCATGTCGGCCTTGTACATGTCAATGTCCGCCAATGAGTCCGATCTCATAATCGAAGATGAGCTTGCTAGAGGTTGGCAGTCCATGTGCACCCACTCGGTCCAAGATGCATACTAACTCCCTGGTCACAGCGCAAAAGGTATTGCGGGATCTCAAGACCAAGATCTCTTCGCAATCAAAAAAGAACTTCGTACTTGAGAAAGATGTCCGCTACTTGGACTCGCGTATTGCCCTGCTGATCCAAAATCGCATGGCTCTAGAAGAGGTAGGCCTGCCCTGGGCAATTGCTTTTTGTACACGGCATACTGACCCGCGTTACAGCAAAACGAAGTCGCTAGTCACCTCGAAGACGCAACCGATATACAAGAGGGCGCCTTCCCCAACGATGACAAAACACAGAAATACGGAAATCTGCTCTTCCTACTGCAATCAGAGCCCAGGCATATTGCGCATCTGTGTAGGCTTGTCACCATGGCCGAGATTGATTCACTGCTTCAGACGGTTATGTTCACCATCTACGGAAATCAATACGAGAGCCGTGAGGAGCATCTGCTCTTGACCATGTTTCAGGTTAGCTTGTTATCCTCCTTGTGTCGCTACCTAGGAAATTTGCTAACTATGCCGTAGTCTGTCCTGACCTACCAATTCGACAATACGCCCGAATACTCTTCGCTTCTTCGCGCCAACACCCCGGTCTCGAGAATGATGACGACATACACAAGGAGAGGCCCAGGCCAGAGCTTTTTGAAATCGGTTTTGGCTGATAGGATCAACAGCCTGATTGAGCTCAAGGATCTGGACCTTGAAATCAACCCGCTCAAGGTCTACGAGCGCATGATTGAAGAGGCCGAAGCGAAAGACCCCGAGAGCCCCGAGGCGATGCTCCCCAAGGGAATTACGCAGGAAGAGGCTGCTGAGAATCCCAAGGTTCAGGAGATCATCAACCCGCGGCTGACGATGCTGACAGAGCTTGCCAATGGCTTTCTGGACACCATCATCGAAGGTCTCGAAGAAACCCCCTACGGAATTCGGTGGATTTGCAAGCAGATTCGGAGCTTGACAAAGAGGAAATATCCCGATGCAAATGATCAGATCATTTGCACGCTCATTGGCAGTTTCTTCTTCCTGCGCTTCATCAACCCGGCAATTGTCACGCCCAAGTCGTATATGCTCATTGACGGCATCCCTGCGGACAAACCGAGAAAGACACTTACCTACATCGCAAAAATGCTCCAGAACCTGGCCAACAAGCCTTCATACGCCAAGGAACCGTACATGGCGAAGCTGCAACCTTTTATCCATGCAAACAAGGACAAGGTCAACCGATTTATGCTCGAACTATGTGAGGTGCAAGATTTCTACGAGACACTTGAGATGGACAACTACGTCGCCCTTTCCAAGAAGGATTTGCAGCTGGACATTACGCTCAACGAAATCTACGCTATGCACGGATTGCTCGAAAAGCATGCCGGTGAGCTGTACAAGGATGAGAACTCGCATCTGGCCATCATCATGTCAGAGTTGGGTACTGCTCCACCTCAGGTGCCGCGAAAGGAAAACAGGGTCGTCAATTTGCCGCTATTCAGTAGGTGGGAAACGGCTATTGATGACCTGACCGCCGCCCTGGACATCACCCAAGAAGAGGTCTTCTTTATGGAAGCGAAGTCGATCTTCGTGCAGATTCTACGAACAATCCCTGCAAATTCGCCAATAGGCAGGAGGCCACTGCGGCTTGAACGCATCGCAGACGCGGCTGCCACGTCCAAGAACGATGCGGTTATGGTCCGTAAAGGTATCCGGGCGATGGAGCTCCTAAGTCAGCTGCAGGAACTCAAGGTTGTCGACAAGAGCGACCAATTCTCCTTGCTACGAGATGAGGTTGAGCAGGAACTTCAACATCTCGGCTCTCTCAAAGAAGTTGTTATGGCCGAGACTATCAAGCTCGAGGAGGTTTACAAGACAATCCGTGACCATAACGCTTACTTGGTCAGTCAGTTGGACACGTACAAGAGCTATCTTCATAACGTACGAAGCCAGAGCGAGGGCAAGACCAGAAAGCAACAGAAGCAACAGGTGCTGGGCCCGTACAAGTTTACCCACCAACAGCTCGAAAAGGAGGGCGTCATCCAAAAGAGCAATGTCCCGGACAATAGGAGGGCCAACATCTATTTCAATTTCACAAGTCCACTTCCGGGCACGTTTGTCATCTCGCTGCACTACAAGGGTGAGTCCGAGTCTCCGCAGCTGCCATCAATGATGAACATCACTGACAGTTCTGTAGGTCGGAACCGCGGACTGCTCGAATTGGACCTCAAGCTCGACGATCTCCTTGAAATGCAGAAAGACAACCAGGACGAGTTGGACCTCGAATACGTGCAGTTCAACGTCCCCAAGGTCCTCGCGCTGCTCAATAAGCGCTTCGCCCGGAAGAAGGGGGGATGGTAGACACATCACTCAGTCTGGCTTTACTTTCCGTTGCGAGGTGAGGGATGATATCCCCATGAGGTGATATCCCTCACCTGGAGTTGGTGGAGTTTTTTCTTGGCGGTCTCTTCATCTGACTCTTGATACCACTTTCGTTTTGCGGTTCCCAGTAGTCCAAGTCATTCCCAGCACCCATTTACCTACAAAACTGACCAGGCCGGATGAAAAGGGAGCAAGGGGGTGTCGGGCCAGTCAAGCGCTCTCCGTCCAATGGTTGGAGTACTGTCCGGACCAATCCCGCCTTGACCTCACCCGGCTTTCATCCCATCGGTCATCCTAACATGTCTGAATTATGGTCGTTTCTAGTTGCGTTTATATATGCACATAGTTAGCGAGCTCTCGTTCCATCTCCTTGTTATGTTTGGTCGTTTTGGTTATACCTCCTGTCGTTTTACAAATGGTTTCTTTTACCTTGTTTTTGCCGTTAATCACGCCGCTCTCGCTTCCAATGTAGGATCCACTTGGGTGTTTCCCTCATGTACCTAATCATCTCTCGTATGTCTCTCTGGCTTTTGCTATTCCTGTTTTTCTCGGTATGGATTTTTCCTCTCTTACCGCGCAACTGGAGGGGTACTCGGCGGACGGACGAATTTGGACGGACGAACGAACGAACGAACAACGACACCCATGAAGAGTGATTTCGGTCCCGCTCGGCTGGCCTGGCTTGGGATGGATTGAACATCATCTTTACGCACACTACATACTACTTACTACGTACTACTTAATAATCCGGAGCGAGTCGAAGGAAGGACAGGAAAGCTGTGGACGACACACAAGCACAGTTTCAGTTTCGAGACTTGGTGTATGATGGGCAGAGTTGTCGGGAAAATGCGTTGAGAAGGGGACAAAGGAGGCGTGTTTGCGGAAAGTTGAAAAGCCCAGGAGCAAAGTAGGGGAAGAGCGGAGGATGTGAATAACTGGCGGAGCCGGTGATCAGCAACGAAAATTCGAATGAGTTTCCTTTTTGTCGACAAGCGAGGCTGCAATGATACCCACGTACGATTGACTGCCTCACCTCAGCAAAGAGGGTGGTTCTAATAAGTTCGGCGGGTCCGCAGCGCAAGGCGCGCTGGGATGGGTGACGGGTCGGCCGGTTGTGGTACTCGGCTGACCTAGGGAACAAGAGAGGCGGCTGCGAGGGTGTTAATCTAGGGAAAAGTACTTTGCTCGACTTCCAAGTCGGCCTGCAATACGGTTTCTCTCGGTTGTGTCATGGTTTTCTAATCTTCTCTACTCTCGCTGTATGAATCATGTTGAATTTTTCTCTTACTTTTTTTTCGGCTGCGTTATGGATCGGGTGGTAGTCGAATTGGAAATGTAGAAGACGGAGGAGGATGTGTTGGCAAAGAGGAAGATGGGAAAGGAAAGGAAAGGAAAGGTTCAAAGAACAAGGGACATGTACTATCACGGAAGATAGATCTTATACTACTGTACTTTATACCAGTTGATTCAATGGTCGGTAACGGACTGCGTCAATTAATCTCTCGTTCATGGAATCTGTCAGTTCTCATGTCCTGTTCTGTTATGTCTGCCTCTGTCTGGTCGAGTCGACGAGAGCTAGACTTTGACTTGGGATGGGAAGCGGAATTCCACGATATCCCATGCCTGTGATAAGCTGCTTATCTACACGACGTATGTCATCTCGTCTCATGACATGGGATGGATGGATGCATGCCATCGCCCAATGTCGTGCCGCCCCTGGTACACCACCACCCGTTCATGTTTGATCTGGGATGATTGATACCGGCCGGGGACGTGTGGGGGCGCCCTGGAAGCGAGACGTTGTTTGTCTGGGGTAAATTGTTAACCGAGCCATTCAAATATGATATCAAATCACTTGAAAGCAGGTATGTATGTACATAGGCGGTAGACGGGGTAGCGCTCCGTGATATTATCGTGGCATTCCTACCAGGGATCCTTCAACATCCAGAGTCTGGACCGCTCTCCGAAGCCTGAGCACCCTTCTCATTCCGTCATCGTATCATGGCTTGCGTGGGCCCATCTAGTTCACTACTGCAGGTCTCACTTTTAGTGAGAGACGGGAGCCCCGGCTACCCCGTCGTCGTCGAACCCCGCCGTGCAACGTGCTGGCCCGCTAAAAAGCGTTCGGCTGCAGCAGGCCGCAGCATCTTGATGGACCCCGGACGTCCCCGCAACGGGCGGCTACAATACCAGGGCAAGAGTACCTCTAGCACAATCATAAGCGCCGACACCCGATACGAGACGATCGCGATGCCAACCCTTTTTCTTGAAGATGACCGGCAATATTGACAGCTGCATTCATAGAGAACAGAGGACGGGAGTGATGGACGCGCTCATCCCTGCTCCTTGACGTCTGGAGAGACTGATGGTGGTTGAAAGAGGTGATGACGAGCGTGTAGAGCAAAGCGGGGTGTTGTGTGGCTTTTTCGTCTCTTGTTCTTTGTCTGCCGTCTTGGTGTCGCTGATCGGATCGAAACATTCAGATGGATTCACGCAATGCAAGACGGGCCTCGAGGAGAGCTACCTGACTACCTCTACCCAGCTCTCCCAGCCGAGCTATTTCGTACCATGGGCACAGATGAGAAGAGCAGTGAGCAGCTCCCCGCCATGAAGAGGAAGCTCCCCCTGTCTGAAGATTCCCAGACGGACCTCTGCGGAACGGATATCCCCACACCATGCTCAATCCAACGTCGTGGTTGGTTCAACACGAGGCCGTTGGGAGACCATTGGAAGATTGCTTGCAGTGTTAGCATGCGATCTGGATGCTGTTTTAATGGCGGGGCGACCTGTTTGGACGATGCCGTGAATGCCGCCCTGTCAAAAATTCAGTCATGTCACCCCTTCCCCTTCTCAATGCGAATCAAAGAGCATGGGCGACCCACCTTCCGTCATCGTCCAACATCAGACCACCTTTTCCCATTCTCTCGACCCCAGCCATTCAAGCCGTGCTCACCTCCCCCAGATCTCCCAGTCACTGCGACAATGGCCTGTTTGATCCTTGGCACCGGGACCCGGAAGCCCTTCTCGTGCTTCCAAAACTGGTAGAACAGGTTACTTTGGATACTCCCTTCCAGCTCCTTCAGTTGCATGTCGTTGGCCAGACTCGTCGTGCCAGGGTGCCGGGTATGGGGTTCAATGCTACCCCTACCATCATTGAAGCAACGAAAGAGCAATGATGGACAGGTGGGAGGACGGATTTATGCCCTTTTTGCTATCCAACACCATGGATCCCGCATTGCCTCGGACTCTCGTGAGGAGAAAGGCAAAACCAGGTGGCCAAGGTAGGTACCAAGTCTCGTCCAGGACAAAAAAGCTGAGACCTTTGACAAAATGGCTAGGTACGGATCGGAAAGGCATTAACAAGATTCTATATGGCATATCAAATTTTCAAAATGGCATATGCAAAGTAAACATCACGCTTTGGTTGTGGAACGAAACGGATCAATTAAATATATAAACGCCCAGGAAAGTTGACCAGAGGTCTCGAGCTAACAACCAAACCAGTATTGTACACTACTGTATGCCAAATCTTAACGGGTGATCGGCAAAAAAAGGTCTCAGCTTTTCTGTCCCGGGCGAGCAAGTATAGGCACACCACTCGTCACCGCACTACAACATGCTGTGTAATACGACGAGGGAGAAGGAGGGTGGTTGTTATAAGAGACAATGCCCTCCCGGATGGTTCCGTTCTTGGTTCTGCCCCTCCTTCGATCATTGTCATCGTCATTCCAAGTGAAACCCCAGACACCAACCGAGGGTTTCTTCCTCATAACCACCGAACTACACCTGGCCACCTGGTTGGGTACCTACTTACCACACTACACAACACACCTCCTCTTTCTCGTAGAACTCCAGCGGGAACTTGCCCAGCATGAGTGATTCGAACGAGCTCGAGGTCGAGAGCATCAGCCCCTACGGGCCCGCTCGCTCGACAATCAAGGGGGAACCACTTACCAAGGACGAGATCGAGAAGTACAATGACTTCTTCAAGGCCAGCTTATACCTCAGCTTGGGCATGATTTATCTCCGCGAGAACCCCCTTCTCAAGGAGCCTCTCGACACAAAACACCTCAAGGCCCGTCTCCTCGGCCACTTCGGCTCCGCACCCGGCCAAATCTTCACATGGATGCACTTCAACCGCCTGATCAAGAAGTATGACCTTGACTCCATCTTCATCTCCGGCCCTGGCCACGGTGCACCCGCCGTTCTGTCGCAGGCATACTTGGAGGGTACATACTCAGAGGTTTTCCCCGAAATGTCGGAAGACGAGGAGGGCATGCAGAAGTTCTTCAAGCAGTTCTCCTTCCCCGGTGGAATCGGCTCGCATGCCACTCCTGAAACGCCAGGCAGTATCCACGAGGGTGGTGAGCTGGGTTACTCCATCTCCCACGCCTTTGGCGCCGTCTTCGACCATCCCAACCTGATCGCCCTGACGATGGTGGGTGATGGCGAGGCCGAGACCGGTCCCCTGGCAACATCATGGCACAGCACAAAGTTCCTCAATCCCATCACCGACGGTGCCGTCCTCCCCGTCTTGCACCTGAATGGTTACAAGATCAACAACCCTACGATCCTCGCCCGTATCAGCCACAAGGAGCTGGAGAACCTGTTCCGCGGCTATGGTTACGAACCATACTTTGTTGAGGGCGACGATGTTGACACCATGCATCAGGCTATGGCCGCAACACTGGAGCACTGTGTTCTGGAGATCAGGAAGTTCCAGCAAAGGGCCAGGGAGTCCGGCAAGGCTTTCAGGCCCAGGTGGCCCGTCATCATCCTTCGCAGTCCCAAGGGATGGACCGGTCCCCGCAAGATTGACGACAAGTTCCTCGAAGGGTTCTGGCGTGCTCATCAGGTGCCTATCACCGATGTGCACGAAAAGCCCGAGCATCTCAAGGTTCTTGAGCAGTGGATGAAGAGCTACGAGCCAGATCGTATCTTCAAGGATGGAAAGATCAGCGAGGATCTCAAAGAACTCTGCCCGACTGGAACACGCCGGATGAGTGCCAACCCCGTCGCCAACGGTGGCACCATCAGGAAAGCACTGAGGATGCCCGACTTCCGCCAGTATGCTCTCAAGGTCGACAAGCCGGCGTCGACTATGGCCGCCAGCATGACCAACATGTCCACGTTCCTCCGAGATATCATTGCCGAGAACCCTACCACCTTCCGACTTTTCGGTCCTGACGAGACCGAATCCAACAAGCTCGGGAAGGTTTACGAAGCGGGAAAGAAGGTCTGGCTGGGCGAGTACTTTGAGGAGGATAAGGACGGCGGTAATCTGGCCCCCGAGGGTCGTGTTATGGAGATGCTCTCTGAACACACGTGTGAGGGTTGGCTGGAAGGCTACATCCTCAGCGGTCGCCACGGTCTCCTGAACAGTTACGAGCCGTTCATTCATGTCATTGACTCGATGGTCAATCAGGTATGTTTTCCTCTTTTTATCACCACATGAATCATCACTGACATTGGTTTCAGCACTGCAAATGGCTCGAGAAGTGCTTGGAGGTTGAGTGGCGTAACAAGATCGCCTCTCTCAACATCCTCCTCACCGCCGTCGTCTGGCGTCAAGACCACAACGGCTTCACTCACCAAGACCCCGGCTTCCTCGACGTCGTCGCCAACAAGAGCCCCGAGGTAGTCCGCATCTACCTCCCGCCCGACGGCAACTGCCTGCTCTCCGTGACAGACCACTGCCTGCGCTCGTCCAACTACGTCAACGTCATCGTGGCCGACAAGCAGGATCACCTGCAGTACCTGCCCATGGACGACGCCCTCATCCACTGCACCAAGGGCATCGGCATCTGGCCACAATTCAGCAGCGACCGCGGCGAGGAGCCGGACCTGGTCATGGCTTCGTGCGGCGAYATCTCGACGCACGAGTCGCTCGCCGCCATCGATTTGTTATTACAACACTTCCCCGAGCTCAAGATCCGCTGCGTCAACTGCGTCGACCTCTTCAAGCTGATCCCGCACGAAGAGCACCCGCACGGCCTGACGGACGCCGAGTGGACCGCCCTGTTCACCGACAACAGGCCCGTCATCTTCAACTTCCACTCCTACCCCTGGCTCGTCCACCGTCTGACGTACAAGCGACCCGGTTCCCGCAACGTGCACGTGCGCGGATACCGCGAGAAGGGTAATATCGATACACCCCTGGAGCTGGCCATCCGCAACGGTACTGATCGGTTCAGTCTTGCGATGGAGGCCATCGACCACATGACGGGTCTGTTGGGTAATCGTGGAGCCGCGGCGAGGGAGCAGCTGAGGAATGAGCAGCTTAAGGCTAAGGCGATGGCGTTTGAGGTGGGCATGGATCCGCCGTTTTTGAAGAATTGGACGTGGCCGCATACGGGGCTGTGGAGTAAGGGGCAGCCCAGGGTGGCTAGTGAGCAGCATCTTCGGTGAGGGAGGTAGAGGGATGGAGGGGATAGACGGTAGAAGTCTTGATTGATAGAGGATGGATAATCAAAGATATCCAGTGAGATGAAGGAAGGGGGGATAAAATGGCGTTCAAAAGCCATTGGGAACTGGGGATGGTTTTTTTTACGATTTTATGATCTTGTACTAAGAGTTTTCTGTGAGAATAAACTACAAACAGATTTCAGTTCAAGGTTGCGTTAAAGCGCATGCAACCTTTTTCTTCGAGCATTGTCAATGTCAGGGACAATATGCAGGTGTTTCGTCGAAGGCAACTAGTTGCAATCCAATTTGACATTTTTGATTATTGTTCTATATAAACCCACCCGCGCGACACGCTTTCCAACAAACCAACTACGACAGTTGCCTCACAACTGTAAATCTTCCGTAGTATAGTGGTCAGTATGTGAGCTTGTCAAGCTTGAACATCTCAGTTCGATTCGCTCGAGACCCGGGTTCAATTCCCGGCGGGAGAGACCAACATTTCTTTTTGCGTTTTCCACGAATTGTACGCTCCTTTTTTTTTTTTTTTTTTTTTTTTCGCCTTTCTGCAAAAAGAACATAAAGGTAGTACAAGTCCGATGTTGCTACTACTACCTAGCAAGTTTCTGATTCTGTCATGAAAGCTTTCCTGTCACTTGTGAATAAGTTGCTGCATCCGACATTTCAACTCTCCAGTTGAATCACTCCAAATTATTCTCGCTTTTCTTCCTTTGCTCAACCTGACCTCCTCTAAATAATACCTACCGACCCGACCGACACTAAAGAAAACACGACTGACATTCTTATCTACCAAGCACTCTCTCGTTTGCATGCAATGTACAATTTGCTGAAAAGCGTAACGCGAGCGATGTAAAAACTCCTGTGAACATGCCTACATAATGCTAACCATCGAGCATCCAAATCAACCAATCATGGCAGCTTTCAGCTGCCCGGCTAGCTCAATCGGTAGAGCGTGAGACTCTTAATCTCAAGGTTGTGGGTTCGACCCCCACGTCGGGCTCAATTCCCGGCTTTTTTTTTTTTTTTTTTTTTTTTTTTTTTTTTTTTTTTTTTTTTTTTTTCCTGTTGTTCTTGTCTTTCTTTGGTTTTGTTTCTCTCACTTCTTCGTATTTTTTCTTTGGTAAATAGACGATATCTTCTTCATTCCTCCTTCACTTTTTGCTCGTGTCACTTTTTCGTTGCAGCTTTCAGAAGGAACAAATGACTTATGTGGCATGTCAACACAAGGACAAACAAAGATGGGAAAGCGTAATGGAGTGAAAAACACGACTCGATTTTCCAATCCCGCCACTCGGCAGTTGAGGTTAGTGAATTGCGCGCAATGACATCGCGAATTCCCGTGACATCGCGATACCAGACGAAAATGGGTTTGAGCGCACGGGAACTCCAACTCCCGAGCTTTCGTCTGATGTCCAGAAAAATTAGGACCTGCTTAATGTGTTAAGTGGACTTGCCATGTGTGCCGCGTGCGTTTGTGCACGGCAACCAGCACGCACGCACGCACGCACGCACGCACGCACGCACACTCGAGGCACGGCTTTTTTTGAGTGCATTATGAAGACTGCGTGCAGACCCTTTATTCCCGTCCCGCTCGAGTGGGAGAGGGGATCCTGGGATCTTGGGAAAAGATAGGGATTGTTCAGATTACATAAATCCTTACAATTCTTACAAACCCAAAGTCTGTGCTGTGTTTTGTTTATGCGGCGGACGGAACCATTCCGACTCCCCGCCGTTTAACTTTCTGATAGTTTACCCGTCCGGTAAGCGTCCAAATTCTCTTCACGATATTTTCCGACCGTGGCTTGAATCTGATGGGCTGGCTCATGCCACCAAAGTCATTATTGGGCACTTGTAATATTTTGGACGAGGCATCAGGGGAAGGCTGTCGGCATCATATTTACGACTTTGGTGTTGTTGACAAAGAGAGGATCCTCGATGAAATAATGTATGTGGTTCCAGGAGACTAGTTAGCGAGGGACCTTTACAGATTGTCATCCAAATCGCGGCCCCTACAACCCCGTTTTGGATCCCACTTCGTCGAGATCGGTTGCAGCTCTGCATAGTGAAGTGTACATGTTGCAGATAAGCGTAGATTTGTTCGCTTGGACGTTGGACGTCGGGGTAACCATGTATAACGACGAAAGCATGAAAGTCCAATCGACGTCTGCGGAGGGGACTTCAGAATTGCAGAAAATCTCAAAAAAAGGAGACGAATAAACCGGCCTCAAGGACCGGGATAGGATTGGCACCAAAGAGTCAGAAGACTCTCGGCGTGTATGGGATGGAGGCGCCCCGTTACACCAGTGGGTCGAGCTAAACTCGGCATGGGAAAATAGTAGTGAGGCTCGGGATAGTTAGCAGGACATGTGAAGTGCTTGCTCGTGGCCTCAGTGACTTGCATGTTAGAAACTGGCACCGTTGGCGGCTCCACAGGGGCAGGTACTGCTTGGTTGACTTGCAGATAGTCGCACCCTTTGGTCCTTGGATGATAGCTATGGTAGCGGCCTCTTAGGGTCATACGGATGAACGGGACTGAATGGAGTGCGCGACCCTGAGATTTGCGGTTCTCGAATTGTCGTCGAAAGAGGATGACATCAACTGTAATCTGGAAGACCAATTAGGAATCTGTGAGAATCGGTTGTTATCGATAAGGCAGTGTAAAAATGACGCAACGGTGGAGCGGGGCGGGCACGGCACAGGTGGGGACAGCGGACGGGAACCAAAAACGTTAATCGCATGGGCGGCGGAGCATGGCATTCTGAAATCCCATACCTCTACGCACCTAACCCGGAATCTTTTCCCCTCTTGCCCCTCACGAGCCCCCCCCCCTTTGCTCGTGTTTCCCAACCTGCCCAACCGCTCGGGTTGCACTTTTGAGTTTTCATCGCCACGGGTAAGCCTCCGACGATAGTCACTTGCTCGTTGTAGTGATGCCAAGCCAGTTTTTTTAACGGCACATCGAACATCGCACATCACAATGGACGTCACGGTCGGGAAGGTAAGCACAAGGCAAACTGTTGCGGGAGCTTTTCTCCGGGCGATTGTAGCTTTAAGGCCGGTGCATGTGGCAACAGCTCTGGAGGCATGGTAAGCTTGTCTCCTGCCGCCCAATATAGCAGCGTCGTAACTGAAGCTGAACCTGAAGAGGTTGGAAGCACTGCATAAGAATTGAAACGCAAAAAGAAGAGGAAGATTCTGAGCCGAGAACAACTGGTACGGATTCAGATGTGTCGGACTTGGGTTTGTCTTATTGGCCCAGCGAAGTTATAAGAAAAAGTGGGGTTTGGAAGAATTGTTAGTGTGTTCTGCACGGGCACGTACCTCCCACGTCTCCAGCTGCTTCCAGTGTGCACTGTCCTTTCTTGGTTGTTTGACCGGAGCAAATTCTCCGGACCATATTTTGAACAGACAATGACAGCGGTCGGGAACCCAAGTTCAAGCAACGACACGGCCAGAGATAATCGGCAGCACAACAGGGCGCCAGCACCCTGTTCAACCATCACGACACTGAAGCGACTGGAGCGGCGATAGCAAAACCTCGATGGAATGCATCGCGAAGACACACAGTGTTTATGCTCCCCTTTACATATGTTGCACGTTGCGTGGCTGTCAATGCCCATTACCGGTATCTGGTAGCTCGGCTCACTCGGGAATTCGGCATCACATCGTTTGACCGGTAATCACCATCTCGATCTCAAGTAACATCCGGAACTTCCCATTGTTGCCAAGCACATGCTCACCTTCTTTTGTTCAATTTGTTGAAACCCTGCCCAGCTACCTGACTTCTCCGTCGAGCTACCCCTGGACCCTAACTCAGCTGTCTGTCAAACGTTCAGACACCTCATCTGAAGCTGGAATTGCTAGAGACGCCCACTCGGGTCAAGCTGGATTCATCATCCCACCAGGCTGCAGTACAACATCATAAATGCTCACCAGGCCCTTGCTGAGCTGCTCAAGCTGCTGTCAAGACATGCTGCGCTGCCGTCAGCTTTCAGCAGTCGGTAGATGACAGTCTGTTGATAAAGTTTCGAAAGATGAGGACTGACGATCCCATTAATAAGTAACCTCCCTGCTACGTATCTTTATCAATCCATCGGAATTGAGGCTGTAAGCGTCGACATGACGTAGCGGGACCAGCACTCTACGATACCGGCCGGCACCAGCACCATCCACCGCCCGTATCCAGCGGTATCCACAACCACACTCCCATCGGAGTCTGAGAAGAACCTGAATGCGCGATGCTACACATTGAAGCTTGGGCTTTGAAAGTGCTGCTTTTATTTTGCGGCTGCGAATTGAGATGTTCTAAGCAATGTGTGAATGCTCCCTCAGCATGAACAGGCCCAATCGAGCTCATCTGGCTCACAAGATTGGTGTCCGCTATGCAAACAGCTGTCTTGGCAGCTCGTCCGATGTTGAAGCTCTGTTTTGGTGACTGTTTCGAAAAGGTCTAGAATCCTCGAGTAGCTTAGTTGTCGCGTAGATCACAACTAAACTCGGCGAATACGTCTGCCAATTTCTTGGCAGTCAATGTCGATCAATGGAATCTCCAACTTGAGCTTAAGCTCGGCATGCAAGCTGTGGTACCGCGACCCTTTGAACAGACCTGGTCCTAGCATGTGTCCCCACGCTCAACGACGGGAATGTGGTCCGCCAGCGCTGGATGAAAGTGGAGTCAAGATAAGTGTAGCACATGGAAGCTGAACACAGACCGAAGCTCAACAGCTTCTTCTGAGCAATGTCAGGACATGAGACATTGAAGCTTCTGAAGCTCTCCAAAGCTCTCCATCAAGGTACTGAACTTTGCGAAATCAGAGCGGGGCAGAAGGCACCTTTAAGTGGACTATCCGAGGGAAGCCGCCACTAACAATTATCTGATTGGCTGTTAGCCCTGCAGCACCGCACAGTCCTACAGTGCCTTTCCTGAACCTGGTCGGTACTTGAACCACGACGGGCGGCGTAACAACCACCACCGCGATCGAGATCGATCAACACTCGGGTGCTCTTGTTGTCTGTCAGCGGCTCTGTGGATCGAGCAGCCAAACACAGCCAATCCCGTCCACCACACTCCGGACCGAAACAGCGCTTTGAGTCTTTGACACTCTCCGCCCATCCCAGGAACGTCGACGCTGTCCCAATGACAGTCCCCGTCCCCATTGTCGCCCTTGTTGCCGGCTAGTTTCCGTCTCCACGACTGCTGCGGTAGCTCCAGGTAGGCAGGAGGTGTCCTCACAAATCCTGTTCTCCCTCATCCGGAACAACAGTTATCTCTACGCTTCTGCTTAGTGAGCACTTCCAGGAACAAGAAGCCAGGGACGAGAAACACGACGTTGGACTCGCCCCAAACCGAAAAGCCAATCTGGTAGGCCTAGAGGTCAGCGAGGGTACCTGCCTTCTCCACCTCCAATGGATGTCTCCGCTCGCCCTTCCAGGCTTGCGTCAAAGGTACCGACTTGTCCACGATCCCGATCTGGGCGGGTTCGTTACGCATCCGCCGTACTGACCGGAAACAGACCTACAAACACGTCAGGTTCCCAGCGTCTGAATAAAACATTGTTTGCTCCCCTACCAAACCCCCGCTTGTCCAAAATATTTTCCTACCGGTACACAAGTTGACATCCCACACATAGTCCACCACCACCAGTTCCGATTACGCCCTTCTCGTACTCCTCGTCCCCGCTACTACTACGGCCCACGAGCTTCGACATCCATCAAACATACTACTATTATTCTTAATATACCAATACCTCGGGCCCAAGTGTCCCGTACGAACCCTTCATAATCGCTCCACCGCCCCGTGAACTATTGTTTCATACGCTGTGTGTGAATTCCTCGACTTCCGAACAACACTGGGCGAACCACTCTTCGACTATCCACACCATTCACGAGGCACGACTACCATACCACCGAGCTCTAGGCACGGATATTTTGTCTCTCAGACCCTGTATTACCAGCCTGACCAGCCTACTACCCATTAGCCTACGGTGTACAATCATATAAACAGGACCAGAAGCGAGGGCTCCCTGACAGGCATTAGCCATGGCACCGAGAGATCCGAGAGTTAAGCAGAGGGGAGGGAGCATCTCCCAAGCCAGCCAACCAAACGCGACGACACAGGACAGCATCGTAGTGAACACAACAGAGAAAGTCAGATCAAAGGTTGTGGCGGGCCGGACAGAAAAGCCAAAGCCAAAGGTACGCCGACCATCCAGCAGTCCCCAGGATTACAAGACCGGAAAGACTAACTCCACAAAAGCCTCAAGATGCTCGAACCCACGAAGCCAATCAGGAACGGGCCTATGTAGCGGCATCTCGTCGCTCAGACCGCAGTCTCGAGGCCCGTCTCCAGTCGGCCAGGTTAGCATCTGAAATCCACAAGAAGCGTACCGGTAAGGGCTTCAAGATCACCACTGAGGCTGTCCTGAATGACGCGATGTACGAGGAGGAAGAGGAACCCAGGACAGCCCGGCTACMGTATGCCACCGGCAACTTTCAGAATTTCGCTTTGGAGCAGCATTACCAGAGGGTCAATGCCCAGTTTGCGGAGGCCTTTCCAACTCTACTTCGACCTCCAGCGATGCCTCTTGTCCCACAATACATGCCAATGCCCCAGCAGCGAACAATGTCGATGATGTCCATGAACTCAGCCCCTTCTTACGGTCTCCCGCCAAACCATGGCATGCAGCAGTTCCGCGAGAGGACACAGTCAGCTCCGAACATCCCCTTGGTATCAGCAAACTCGGCCAACTCAACAAGTCCTGGCATGCCCCACGGCTTTGGACAGAGGACACAGTCGCTCCCCGTTGTCCCGCCCATATCAACCAATTCACCGACTCTATCCGTTTCCCATCGTCCCGCCGGTCCTCACACCAGAAACTCGTCAATGTCCGAGTTTTCGACACCTCCGGCTCTCACACCCAGCGTCGGCGATGGGACACCTCCGCTACCGGGACTTCTCACTCCGACCTTTGGCCATGAAAACTTTGACAGTTCGACGACAATGCAGCCTCGCTATCGACAGTCATCAGTTGCCTCTACCTCCGATGCCCCTCTTACTCCACAGTCAGCAATGTCTGTATTACAACCGACGCAGGCAGGCCATTCCGCTGCTCTCCCAAAAGCCTCGACGGATGGCGTGAATCAGCTGGCCAGTGAACCCCAGTTCTATCCAAGCTATGTCGATGGCCCTTTTGAGCATTTCGATGACTTGTATAACAGCCTGTCACAACAGCCTCTCGATCTGGACGAGTCACGCTCGTTCTATCCGTCATTTGCACAGCAGGACGAAGACGCGGCTATCTTCTTTCAATCGCAGACAGAGAAGCCTAAGGAGCCCGACACCGAGCCTGATCCACTGGTGAATAATGATCACGACACGTTTGTGGACTGGAATGGAGGTGGCGTTTAAGGTCGAGTAGTTCTGTGGGTTGTTGGGCAGTGATGCGATTGCAGAGCATTGATAAGTGACGTGACCAAGAACACGGAGCAGAGCAGAAAGTATCGCTGCTTTATGTTGGACTTTTGTGGGTGTTTTTATGCAATTATATCTGGGAAAGATAAATTCTTGCCGGAAAAGACAAAAAGCTTTCAACGGCGATGTAAAACCACTCTTATTAGCGGGAAACAGGGAGTTTGGGCTGGAACGGTGGGATGGCATACTGCTTTGTAATGATATAAGAGCGTGATCCAGAGCGTAGTAATTTGGTGACCGGGTGAAAATTCGGACCCGGCATCTAGAAATTAGCTACTGTTAAACCAATATACATTTTTTTGACGAGTTTAGGGCTCCTGATCTGATGAATCTGGTCAGCAAAGCGAATCGCCATTTGGCATGGTAGAAATGAACAAAAATTCAAGTTGAAGCGATCAAATACTGCATCACAATACTCACTTTGATTGTTTTGTTCTGGTCTGAGACGTAGCGTGAGCGTTACGTGGTTGAATTAGCCGGAAGGGAGGTGAGTGAGGGTGAAAACACACAAATCACAGCTGAGAATGCTCCACTTGGTATAGACAAAAAGATGGCAAATCTCACGTTCCCAGACTGCGCTACAGTGTGCCGTCGAGACACTCGTCTCTTGTACGTTAAGCGGCGATGACTGCCAAAGGCCTTCTGGTAAACGGCCAAGACAATTGGTCTGATGGAGGCATCACTTGCTTCAACATAGACCTCATAGAGAACTATGAATGCCAAAAGAAGAACGAAAAAGGGATATCAAGTGGTCGACAATGCGTTAATTCCAAGCCCACAAGCATTTTCCAAGAACTAAAAACCTTTCAAGGGAAAGAAAATGCGTTTTGGACCGGTGTGAACCTCTGTTTCAGTGATGTGAAAGTGTGAAGGCCATGTCTAGAGCTTGCTAGGCATGGGCTGGTAGGTAGATACACAAAGCAGAAAGAAAAAAGAGAGAGCAAAGAAGAGAAAATGAGCAAAAAGAGAGGATGGAAGAGCAAGACTATTAGATCGTACATCTAATAGCTGAAGCGAACTTGAAAGCAAAATGCCCAGAACCAACTATGGTTGGCGGGTTCCTGTTGGAAAGAGAAACTGGTAAGGCGCAGGAGTTAGTAATGGCAGGAACATCAGCAAGATAAATTGGAAAAGCTGAAGGACGACTCACAACTTCTACTTCTGCTCCCTCTAGTGGTTCCTCTTCTGCCTCTTCGCCAATAACTCCTCAAACCCAGCATCCAGCGCCGCCTTCCTACGCCGATCTTTCTCCGCCTGGGTGACTGGTTGCGGGAAGAAAGGGAAGCCGCGGTCTTCGAGTCTGGGTCCCTGTCCCTGTCCGGAGCCCGTGTTGAATCCGGGCGGGAATCCGGGCGGCGGTCTGGCGGCGGTCCTCGGTGTGCTTGCGGCGGCGGTCATTGACTCCGAGGGGCGACCCCATTCGTCCGGAGAAAACTTAAACCAAACGGCGCCGGGCCTGGGTGTAGGGTTACCGTACGCAGGTAGAAGTCCCTTGCGTCGCTCTCGCTCATTCCGAAGTACGGGGAGGAGGAGGAGGACCCAAAGTCGTAGGCACCAGTACCCGTACCAGAGCTCATGGTGTTTCCCTGGGATGAAGCAGGGCGGTTGAGATTAATGGGCTGTGAACGTGAGCCCTGGGACTGGGTGTGGAAGTTGCCGTTGCCGCCAATGCTGCTTTTGTTGGTTGTGAAACCGAACTGAGATGCTTGTGAACGGAGGATACGGGGTGGAGGGGGAGGGAGACCATTGTACTGGTTATGTACCTGGTTGTGAGCCAGATAGGGTTGAGAGGATCGAGAAGCAGCCCTGGGGAAATTATCGGGAACCGCAAACTGGGAGGCGCGAGGAGTTTTGAGGTCATCATCGCTGATGCCATCACCAGTTCCAGCGGGCCCGGCAGACGAGGAAGCAGAAGTACCGCCCATCTCAACATCTATGGGGTTATTGCTGCTGCCAGCCCCCAGTTCCAGTGTTCGTGGGCGAGTGCGATTTCCACTTCCAGCGCTAGAGTACGCTCGAGGTCCCACGTCAAGTCCAAACCCAGACCGCCTCTGGCTCTGAGGAAGAACTGGGAAAGGCTCAACTACAGCTTCCCGGAAATCTGCACTTCGTGTGACGGGAGGAAGGGGCGCGTAAGGAATTTGATGAGCCCCACCGGCGGAACCAGAAGGCGCATCGGCGCGTTCCTTCCCTTTTCCTTTTGGGTCTTGCGATGAGGAGTAAGCAGGAACGATCAAGCCCATACCGGCTTTGCGGGGCGGCGGCGCGTTGGGATCGGAGGCTGAGTCGCGGAAGTTGGGCATGTCGTAGCCTGAACGACCCATATTGGCTTTGTTTTAGGCTCGTTTCTGTGCTGTCTTTTGATGGCACTCTTGAAGGGATGGAGATAGAAGTGGTGAAAGGGTTGTGGTGTGTTCGGTGAGTGGTTACCGCTGGCGTTGAAGCGATAGGGAAGGCGCGAGTGGATGGTGACGTGGTGAGTGCCTTCCTTCACTGCCTTCGAAGGTGAGGCGCGACTGAGGATGGATGAGGTAGGGCTGAGATCCTTTGATTTGAGGGTATCTGACGTTTGACAGAGATGTGCTGGTTGTTTGGTTACTTTGACATGCGAAACAGGTTGGTTGTGATGAGGCGAAAATGGGAAGTTGATGTGGAGTGGGTGCTGTTGATTGTGGTTTCGTTTAAGAAAGGAGCTGAGGGCGGAAGGAGGGGATATATAGACGAGAAAACACTCGTGGATGAGGTGTTAGGTTGGTATTATTGAATTCTTGCTGAATACGAAGTGAGTGTATACAGTCCTGATATTGTTCCCAAACTCCGTGTGACTGGTCTTTCTGCCTGAGATGGGGAGTGCTTGTGTTTCGTTTGTTCCTTGTTTTAGGTTCTTTGGTCCAAGCCAAATTGTGCGCCAGTGTTTGCTTTGCGATTATCAGACTGAAGGAAGAAGGTCCTCGTCATAGTTGCCGTTAGTTAAAATGGAAGTCAAGGCCCCCGCTTGGGCAGCTCAACCTCTTCTTCCGGCCCTAGCCTATGGCCGGTAAGCAATGAGTACCATTACGAAAACGAGACCTGGAAGCCTTTGCTCATGTGACTAAAGCTCCTCGCTGGTTTCTTTTGATGAGGTTGTTGAAGTTGGAGACATCGCGATGCGAATATGCGCCTGCAGTCACATCGGGAAGCATGAAAGAGATGGTTATCAAAGACGAGTGGAGCGATGAAGAAAACCAGAACCTGAATCAGGGGTACCTGCTTCTCAAAAACTTCAATCTTGAGCCATGGAATACTGTTTTGCTTCCGAGTGAGGCATCTTTTCATGTAGCTATTCTATCGTTGGAAGGATGGCGTTCGATCAAATTCACAACATTGGCGGGCGAAGACATCCGAATTCCGGACAATAAACTCAAAGCCTGCATTACCGGAGCACGGATGCAAGTTAGCTTTCCCCTACATTGAGAAAGAGGTTTTGGGAGGCTTGCGGGAATGCTAGGTTGCGTTTCCGGACAATGAACGGCGTTTGCTTTGCTCCCGCGACCCTTTGTTCATTGTTGTCTTCACGCTCCGGCAGAACTTTCGGAAGGGAGTTGACATGTACGATGATGATGGAAGATTAACCGAGAACAAATTTTGAGAGTACCATTTGAGCTAGGGATAGGACTGTTACTAGCGAACATCAACTTGTAATTGTTGCTATCAACTTCCCGCTTCCGCTAGCTACCTGACGAAGTTGTTTTCCACTCTGATCTCTTCTCCATCACCATGTGCCGACTAAACGGGTTTTCCGTAAGCTTTTGAGACTCGTGTAATGGAGCAGATAAGTAAGAAACATGTCAAACAATCCCTTTTTCAACCTTGCTGAGAACCTAGACCTAGTCCCCGACTGTAGTCAACTCTCCCTCCTGTGCCATATTTGACCCGCCTGTGCTGATAAGCAATAAGTCGCAAGTTGACATCATCGTCGCTGATGACTTGGGGGTCTCGTCAACCGCTTCCCAGCTGAGCGGCGATACCATGACTGAACCGTGACTGCTAGCGCACTTTCTCGTTTCCATCATCCTCTGCATGTAAGACCAGGTTTCGACAGACTAAGTCGTGAAAGATGAATTCGTGCCTGAATGGCCACAGAGAAGATTTGTGAGCCATCAGGAGAACAATGGTGACCGGGACATACTTTTTGTGGAAGATTATCTCCAGTTCAGAGCAAAAGCGGCCTCCAGCATCATCGCTGTGAACGTACTTCGGGGTGAGGTCGTCTTTCACAACGCATGCATTCTCATCTTGGATGACTCGGTACTCTCTGATATGATGGATCCCGTCTTCGAATTTGACTTCGATGGTCTCGCTTTGGTGGAGGTGTTTGAAGTTTGGGATTTCGAAATCCTCATCCAGGTTGGGCCACGGAACTTCGCAAATTGTCCCCTTGTGGGCTTTCATGGCACTATCAATTGCGGCAGCGAGCGCTTGGATGTCCACGGACGACGGCTTGTCATGAAAGCTACGAAAAACTGCAGATAAGTTAGAATGACGCCACATTTTAGACACGAAGAGATCAAGGTTGCTTACAAGGGACTCCCACTTCAACGACGGTTGTCCAACGAGTCCAGATAACGGCCGTTTCATCCTTGGATTTGACTGCGTAATTTCCCAGCTTCTTGTTCTTTACGGCCTCCAAACCACGTGCGTCATGGACGTAGGTCATACCGCACAGGGCTCGCTTCATCGCTTTGATGGCGTCGACATGGCTGTCACACTGGGTAATTGCGACCTGAAAAGGACGTAATCCGGTACCGCAGGAAAAGCTAACAACCTGCTGAAAGCCAAGGGGCTCATCGAGAAACGATTCGCTGACGGAAAGCCGCTCAAGCGGAACCCCGGGGAGATTCAGTCTGCATATGACCTCCAGCGTTCCAGCGTCCAAAGGAAGAAGAGTAGCGGTTTCAGAATTGCCCAACTTTTCGTTGAAACCCTCGGCAATGAGTGACTCGACCGGTGGAGCAGGCTCAAGCAGCTTCGCGATCTGGGACTTGGTAGATGGCATTTTCCTTGTTGCCGAGTTGATGTATGATGATGGTTGTGTTGCCAGCTCGGGGGTTTTGCTTGCTAGATGCCACTCGATGAACGAAGGATCTGGCTGATGAGATTTCGAGTTGAGGGTAGAAGGGAGAGAGGATCTTGCAAAGTGGGAGTAGGGTGACGGCTTTATAGTTATGGGAAGCGGGGACACGAAGCGAGACGGCGAGAACCAGAGACTCGTAATTCCGACTCAACTGTCACCTTGTCTCTACCTACCTAGTTAAGATGAACTATCGCCAGCCTCACTTTTTGACTGGCGAGATGTGCCGCCTTCTCCTCGAAAGTAGTTCGGATGAAGAAAGGTTCTGTTTCAGAGGGGAACCGAGGAAAGTACCAGACAGTGAGAGGGTCACTCTTTCCCAGTACCTCTAGCGTCCACTCTGAGGTCTACCTACCACGGGCACCCAGCACTTGCCATTGGGATCACTAAAGCCGAGAGATCCGGAAACGGAAGCCGCAACCGTCTCGCATTTCGAACTCGAAGGTCATCCTATCTCTGCAGAAGAGAAACTATCGCCAGTCTCACTTTTTGTTTCCTTGCGAGATCCTTACCCCCCCCCTTCCTCTGAAGGCAGTTGGGATGAAAGAAAATCAGAGAGCAAGAAAACCACGAGAAAGTACCTGACCGTGCGAAGAATACTCCTTCCAAGTAAACCAACAAAGCCAAGAACTTTGGGAATGGAAGTCGCAACCAGCAGTGATCTTGTCATCAGATGATAGCCACCTATCTGCCTTTCAAGGCGGAATGGAAGGTAAAAAGTTCTCTCCAGGCTCGTGCTATCGCTTGCGTCATCGGATAATACTTTCAGCTCTCTACAAAAACTGAGGCTACCGTATGCTGTCAGGCAGGGCATCTCATGAAAGCATTCATCTGATGATAGCATCGCTATCTCCCAGGGGCAAACACACGTTTCAGTAACTCGACGCTAAAAGCAATCAACAGCCGGTCAGCTCTCACCCCTCGGCATGCGCTTACGCTTATTACCTACAGGTCTAGGAGCAGTCAAGAGAGTGGTGAGCCAAAGGTGAGTTCAAGGTCAACGATCAACGGTGAGTCTTGGGAGCATTGGTAGCAAGGGCTGTGAATCTGACCCACATGTGATCTATGGCTATGCTTATAGAGGCGAGTGTCATCTTCATAGTGAAAGAAGAGTCTGGTCTGGCAGGTAGCTCACCTTCTGCCAGGCCTGTAATCAGGGCAATACAATGGTCGGTATGACTTCAAGTGATTATGTGTATGACACAGGGGATTGTTGAAGATCGGACATATTTAACTAGGTATATTTCATGTCAATGGTGTGACTGAGAGATCGATCCTCTCAAGTTTCTACTTCATGACACGAGTCGTTGTTTCTTGCGTTGAGTTTCGCTGCGAAGATGCATCTTTCCACCAAACCTTTTCTCTCTGTACCCGCCAACGGTGCGTACTCGATGAGGGCCTCAAGATTGTTGCGAATATGTTTTGCTGGAAACCGGAGTTGCCGGCCAAACCGATTCGTCGACAGCGATCGAGATTGTCACGAGGAAAAACTGCAGCGAAGTCGATCACATGTGGCCCAAAAAGTGATAGTAAAACATGTTTTGAGCAGGTCTAGTCTATTCTAACCTTTGCAAGCTCCCAGGCCTCCGGATTAACGCCGTGTTTGCATTGCCGACCTTGGTATAGATAACCTCCATATAATACAACGCTGCCAACGTCCTATCCTTCTCTGCAGACTCATCCTGTTGTGTACCGGGTACACCACATGCTCATAATTCCGAAGAAATTCCTCCTTCTGTTGTACAGCTGGAAGAAAAAGTGCCGTGAGCGATATATGCATCATCCTCCGACAGCCGTGTGACTGTCATGTCAAGTCCCTCGGTCTTCTCCTTCCTTTCCTTTCTCCCAAGCTAGCCTGTAGCTGGCTCGGCCATGACTGCATGCCAGTTTGACATCCCATCATGTCGTGAAAGTCAAAAATGTCGCAGAATATCCCCGACGAAAGGCAACCTCCTGTTGTGAAATGCAAACGAGGTATGACACACCAAAGCACGATGACGCCGATAAAAGAATCTAACGTGATGGAAAGCACAAGAAGCCACGAAGCAAATGCCGTCTAGTAGAACTCCTTTTTTCCGGTGCAAACCAGCGGGTGTTCCTCCTCTATGCTGTGCTATTCCCTCACACCTCCCTTCATATCCCTTGGCCTCGGGCCCTTTTCTGGAAGAAGTGATCGTCCAATGCCCTGAATGCCGCTCTCCTTGGCCGTTGATGCGATGCAGCCAAGAAGACGGGATATCCGTGCCAAGCCCATCACCGCAAACGCCACTGCCACACGGGGACAAGGGCATCACAAGCGGCTTGATGAACCGACTGACTAAAATATCAGATGGTGTCTCTGAGTGAGATCTGACATTCTGCGGTCGGTGAACTCTAGGTAGTCCGAGTGTTGTCGAGCAGAATCGTGTGGTGATGGTGGTACAAGACCGAGGTCTTGTTGACTGCCGAACGCTGAGTACTTGGCGCCATATACTGAATGAATAAAAGGCAAACGATGCAACGCCAACGCAATGAGTGCAATGAGTGCAATGCAAGCCGAAACCCTAACCCATAGTCGTGCGCGTGGTGCACGGTACTCTGACACCATTCCCAAGCCCTAATGCAGACCATCAAACCAAGTGCAGCTCGGTCTTGGCGCTTCAGTGGGTTTTGGCTTGTGCGTTGCGTGGCCGAACTGCTGAATGGAATCCGGTTTTGCTAGTCCATTTTTGATGGGCGTTGTTCAAGTAGTGAGGCCTTCGAAGCGGTTCAACCTTCGGGGGTTGTGAACTCCGAAGCTGATGACTGCGGGTTTGTCTTCGAAACTGATGTGTTGACGAGCCAGGGGTTTTTCGACGATCTTGATGGGTGTCCGAGTAGGATTTGCAATCGACGACACCTTTGATAGGATGTGAATGCTATCATTGTCGTCGTTGAGGGAGCGCCTATCGTGGGGGTAGGGGGTAGGCGAGCGGTGGCGGGGCGACTTGGGCCTGCTGAAGAGGAACTCGCCGCGCTTGTGGTGATGTCTAGACATGGAGGAGCCCATTTTGGATGTTTGTTTATTTGAGTTGACTGAGTGGTGAAGTAGGTGTGGTAAGAGGTTTGACTTGAGTGTCAAGAGAGATAGATATGGTAAATGTGTCTGACTGTGAGAGAAGAAGCTCTGAAGACGTTGTTGTTGTTGTTGATGTGGGTTGGGAATCGAAGTGGAAGAGGAGGAGGAGAGGCATGGGAATGAGGCCTTTAAATATAATGGAGGAGGAATATGACACTGGTCATGGAGATCACAAAAGCCAAGCTCCAAGCCAAGACAGAGAGCGGGATGCATATGGGCTGACGAAGAAAGATGAAGGAGACACGCGGATCCCCACCAGAATCACCAATGCCCGGCGCACAACCACGGGCATGGAGTCGGCGATGCAGCGAACGGTGGTGTCTTGATGTTCATGATGCTTGCTTCTTGGCACTCAGATTGGACCCCAAATGGCGCACATGGTGGGCGCTATGCCCATTCAGTGCCATTGCAGCCCACTTGTAGTGTGGTGTCACGGGCGCGTTGTTGTACACCTTGACGAACAGGGCAAGCTCGAGTTCCACTCCTCTTGCACCCTTCGGCACCTGTAGCTCAGCACCTCACTGCGGGGTTGCTGCCGAGTGCGACTCTTGCACTGCTCACGAGTTCACCACTATCCACTGCCAACACACCCCGATTGATGGAGATATCACATGAAGCTATTTTTGATAGTGTCATCATTTTCAACTTGTCGAGGCATGCCTGTCGCAAATCCGGGGTTGTAAGGAGGAAGTTGGGCCAAGCATCGCTACACGGGCCCCCATGTCGCTTGGGTCTTGGTCTCTTGGTAATAGCAACAATCGACCTCCAATCTCAACAACACAGTACTGCACGCTTGGCGGTCTCTGGGCGGTCGCCAAGCCGACACCGGTGTTAATCCTCGCTGCAGATCCTTGGCTTGGCATCGTGACCCGCCGGCTCGATTCGGCAGCAGGCGCAATCGACACCTTGAGGTTAACAAGCTGTGAGACGGGCAACTGCTACTAGCCTTGACACTTCCGTCTTGCAAGGTCCCGTCTTCCTGATCAGCCTACCATGACACGCACGCAGTTTCACAGCCTCACACAGCTTCAAACCACTGATGAAGCGCCAAGACGGGGGCTTTGCCTTGGCAGATTGCCCATCGCGAGATCGCTCCATCATCCACAACTCTGCCCTGCGAGGCCCTGGAAATACGCAATGTCCCAAGCCATTGCAGGTCCCAAACAGCCACAGGGCGCAGTTCAACCCGCCGACCACTCCGGACAACCTTATCATGATGATCTGCGCTTCCAAGAATCTAGCGGCCAGACCCTGACTATCGGTCTGCCTGGCACGACTTGGCACTAGTAATATTGACATCGCTCAAAGCGGTAGGGACTTTGATGTTTGCAATCTCGCCGCCCAATGCCAGGTCATCGACAGGAGGTAATATCACATCTTTCCCCCCTCGACTCTTCACTACTACTCTCGAGTCGCGCAATGCCTCCCTGCCAAGAGACGCTGTGCGCGTCGACAACGATATGGACAAAACCTAACTGACGCAAACTTGGAGTAGCACAGCGATCCAGCGATCCAGCAATGCGATACAGTAGTCGAGAGACAAACTGGCAAGCCAAGAAATACACAACTTGCTGGGCATACACGAATTGAGAATACCTCGACTAGATGGTTGCACCACCGTTCCTAGAGCAAGATCGGAATTGGGAGACGAAACGCCGGCATGGCAAATCTGACAGTCAGCCCGCAACATCCGAGCCATAACGACGTCAATCACGACCACCATCTTTCCGCTCTTACTCGTCAAGGTCTCTATACGGAACCGGGGCTCTATCACGGAAACCGCTGACTGCCGGCGCTCCTGAAGGTTCAACGAGCTGAATGTTGGACTGCTGGAACTTCCAAGCTGACCTGGTCAGAATAACCATTACTAACCCTAACCCTCAAACCCTCGCCATCCCGGGCCCCTTTTTCTTCATCCCCCCTTCTTCTCGTTCCAACGTTGGCACATCATCTTAGCCGCAGCACCAAGTTCATAATGACACCGGTCACGAACGCCAAGCTCAAGCAGTCCGCCATGTACGTAGCTGCCGTCACCACCGCCGTGTCAGCTCATCTCACGATATAGCCCATACTCGACACAGACAATTCGCCAAGCCGTTACATCTACTGCTCCGAACCCCTTGGCATTCCCCAGATTCGTGAAGATTGTCCGACGGTTGTCTCAGACTCTTACCCATCCGTCCATTGTTGATAGGCAAGTGCCGGGACGGGGTGACGAAATACGAAAGACCATGTTTCCCCTTGCCAGGTACCTACCGAGCCTTCCGGTTGTTGTTGCGAGAAACAAAACCACGCGGCAGTTCAAAGAGACCTGAAAGATCTGGACCGATGGTTGGCATGCTCATGAAAGTGCATTTTGGAGATGAGTGAATGCCAGATGCCAGTCTTCCTCATCGCCAAGTCTTTGCAAGACACAGGTTCCGAGTTCACGGCCGACTTGCTCCCAGGTCTACGGTCTAGACTGTCAGACCTCCAGAGAGACTCAATGAGACTGGAACAATCAGCCTCCTCGTTGAGGCCGTCAAGGAGCGGGATAGTCCGCTTTCATTTCTTTCGGATTTTGAGAAAAGCTGAAAGTATGCAGATGTTGGATTGCTAACTCTGTAGAGGTTCGTAACGCCCGATACTCCAGCCATCATCTAATTCCCAGCGCAACCACTGCCGATCTCGATGTCACACCCTGCCACGGTATCCTGCCCACTGATAGCACCCAGACACTCTTGGCCAAGAACTTGATCCTTCCACCAGAAGGCCATGATATGTCTACGCTCACCCAGAACCAACGTCCTCCGCATCCCATGACGCAACTGCACGGCACACTTGCGTGCACAAACTGGCCCTCTGCCGTCCGCTTTGCCCCTTAGAACCCAAACAAGCTGTATTTTGGCTTTTCATCCCTCACCTCTCAAGCTTCCAACACATACGCGTGCTCACTGGGCCAAAGCGAAGATTTGTGGGCAGTTCGAATCACAAGCTTTGCCTTCCCCTTCTTTCGAAAGGTCACGCTGAACTCGGTGTCGAAAGACATGTCTGTATATTCACGGCCGTTCACCACTACGAATGCGTTAACCCCTTCCAGCTCAAACCTTCTCTGAGAATGCGCATGATAGCATGGGAATTTTACCAGCTGGGGTTCGTCGACAATGAAGCGGGCTGGTACAACGTGCCACCAGTCAAACTTCGACTTCGGCACCGCAGATACAGATCCTTCGTGTTCCGTCATGGCTTTATCAAGCGCTGCAGCAATACGTCCTGTGTCTATCCAAGGAGATGCGCAGTTGTCTGGTTATAATAAAACAATCAGAGACATTCTCTTGCTTCGATGGAGGTTCCGGAAATCACTTACCGTAGTCTTGATCCTCAACCCACAACTCAACAACTGTAGTATACCGGACCCAGATAAGGCGCAATCCATCAGCTGACTCGAGGGCATAGTTTCCGAGCTTGTTGTTTTTCGTAGGCCCGTATGTCTCTTGATCGTCTTTAGACAGGAGCTCATCCTTCATTGCCTTGATGGCCTTGACGTAGCTGTTACACTGGGTGACTGTCACATTCAGGTAATATAAGGAGTCGCCAGGCCCGGATGAATCCTTTCGTTCGCACTTCAAGTAGAGCATTTGCCGAAATCCATGGTCAGTGAATTCCGCGTCGTCGTCTTGGCGTTCAACAAGAGCCTTGGGAAGGTTCATGCAGCAAATGGCCTGGAGAGTGTTGATATCCAAGGGAAGATGAGTGACGCGGCATTCCTGACCATCGGGAAAATTTTCGTTCAGGCCCTTTGCGATGATGGATTCAATTGAAGGGGGGGGAGGGGGGGGGGGGGGGGGGGGGGGGGGGGGGGGGGGGGGGGGCGGTGCGTTGCCGCAAGGACTGGTCAGAAAGCGAGGCTGGGGTGATAATGTCCGCCGATATTGTTGGAGGAGCGGCGGCACGTTGCCCTAGTCAGTGAGTGAGGTTGAGGTGATAATGTCCGCTGATATTGTTGTGTAGTGGGAGATAAGTCCTGAGAGAAATTGAGATGTAGAAGAGAAGAAATAGGATTTTCTCGCGGGGGCCAGAGGGATATTTATACACCACGAGCAAGAGTTTGATCTCTCCTTGAACCCGTAGCTACTCCATCCAAACTGGTCAACTGGAGGCAGAGAGGTACGTAACCGTCACAATCATCTCGACAACCCACGGGAAAGGGATGAAAGGTCTAGAAGTATGGCCAAACTGGCTTCGTTCGTTTCAGGAGTATTCATCCATCCGTATTGCCTACTTACCGACTCTGAGCAGAGAAATATCTCTCTCTTTCATCTCAACTACTGCTAAAATAGGACGACCAAAGTAACTCTGTGAGACTTTGCTGCCTGACAGCCTGCAACATTGCAAACGCCTTGACGATGCTGAACTTCGGTCGGTCGTTCATTTCATTTCACCTTGAGATTCAGTTTCCTTTATCGGATAATACTACCAAGAAGCGGAAATAGTTTCATTCTCCTGACTCTTTTCTCGCGAGGAAATCCATACAATGGTGACATGCATGTACTGTTCGGTTGGTGGCCTTACTGTAGTTGAAGAAGAACTGACCTCGCAAGCTTGAGGTTTCTGTGCCAAAAACAAACTGTACAATGCTCTTTCCATCTCAACATCATCTTATTCATCACCGTTCCCTGTTAGTCCCCTTTTCCCCTTGCAGTCTGCGGGTCTGCGACTTGTTCCGTCGTCTCATCGAGGTAGGTCTGTTTCGGTTTCTTTGTTCACTCCAGTCTCCCATTTCAGCCTTTCCATCGCAGCAACACACTACATCTTCGCGGAGCAACACATGCCTAACTTCATTCAGAAGAACGTCATTTCCTGTGAAATGACCCAGCCCAAGGGACTATAGTTTGCCAGATTCCAATCATTACTTGCAGCAATCTACTCTTATCTTCCTCGACCCTGTAGACCTAAGCTGAGAGCTCTCAGGAACTAGCTGGCTCGTCTTTGGGAACGATTTCTAAACCCTTTGAGATTGTGAAGTCTCCCAAGCTTTCGTCAGTGTCGGATCTCTCAAAGCGACTGCAACATTGCAACTCAAACACCTTCTCGGTAGGCCACATCGAAGTCTTATGAGCAATGCGGATAATCAGCTTTGCTTTCGCTTTCACCTTCCGACAGGTCACCTCAAGGTCATTCGCAAGGACACCTTCAGCCGTTCTACCCTCAACCGGGCCGTAGTTGGCTGCTTTATTCACCTCGAAGGCCTTCTCTTCTTGTTGCACAACGAACTCTCTGTGGGAGTCGGTGCTGGGGCAAAAATCAAACCTCAGCAGCTCCATCTTGTCGATAGTGAAGCGGGCGGGGATGGTTGCGCTCGTAATGCATGCCTTTGGAACTGTGGATATAGGCCCTTCGTGCTCTTTCATGGCTTTGTCAATTGCCGTCGTGATCCGTCTAACGTCTATCGCCACACCGGTGCTGGAACCTGGAGCTTTTGTTCAAAGGTCAATTTTTGCGGGTTTGCCTGAAATATGACGATGTAAAGTATTACTTACCACTGCACTCGGCCGTGCGGTCAGTGTATTGTAACTCGACCACGGTGGTCAACCGCACCCAAATGAATCCCGTTGCTTTTCGATTCTCCAAACCGTAGTTCCCAAGTCTGTATCTCGAAGGCCCATATCCTTTCCTATGCTTTCCTCGGAGAATCTGCGCCATTGACTTGACAGCATTCAAGTAGCTGTTGCACTGCCTGATCGTCAGGCATAGTCTACCTGGTGATTGCTCGGGCTTTGTTTGGTCCCTTGGTCGACAGGTGAACTTGATTTTGCGTTCAAGGCCATAGTCCGTGAACATCACCTCATCGCTGTTGTAATCCCGCCGAACAACGAATTTCGGGAGGTTGACTCGGCAGAGAACTTCCAGAGTGGTGGGGTCCAAGGGAAGGTGGGTGGTGAGCAGGCCGCGACCCCATGGAAAGTCTTCGTGTAGAGCCCTGGCAATGATGGATTCGGCGGAGGGAGCAAGCAGCTCGGCGAGCTCAGCTTTATCAGGTGGCTCTGACATCGCTGGAAATGAAATGGGGCGACGTAGTGTTCGTAGAAAGTGACCGAGTGAGCAGTCGGAATGCGGTGATCCTGCTCGACCAAGCAGAATAGGTGGTCGTGGATGCGGGATAGGGGGAGAGGAGGGGGAATTTGGGAACGCTTGGGAAAAAATTGCGAGTGGGATCGTGAGTGGGAAGTGAAAGATGTATCCACGGTCCGCGAGCCCGGGAAAGCGGGAGGGTTGCACCTCATAGCCCCCGGCCCTCACTGGATGCTCACTTCTCTCATTTCAGATTCTCATCGTACCTTCCAGCGGGTACTGTTCGGCGCATCTGCACCTCCCTCCGCTCACTACATATGCTAGGTGGTAGTTGCCCCCCCTCCACTCGGGCTACTCAAGTCCCAAGGCGTATTTAGACGCTGCATCCCTCCGTCTCCTCCCTTCAATTCTTCTCTTCCTTGCAACCAATTTTCCGTTACTATATCGAATAGTACTATTGATACTTTATCGATATTTCGCGTCTCTATCACCAAAGACTCACAAAGCCACCCACTACACAAGCACTCCTGTCACGTCCAGGCATCTGCCAACTCGCACTCCCGTCACGTCGAGACATCTACCAACTCGCACTCCTGTCACGTCGAAACATCTGCCAACTCCCACGAAGACTTCGTTCACGGGCTTCAGAAGCACCACCGCCAGCGACACGGCGGAACGCAAGACCATCAACGCCGCTTTCAGCCAATTCTCGTACAGGCTACCTCCTCCAGGTCTCCATCCGCACTTTTCAGGCTGCAGAGGACAAAGCTCGATTCTGGTGTCACTGCAGTCGACTTAAGCGTCACTCTCTTTCCCGTGGTTGCTCTCCCGAAACGCAGCGCAGAGCACTTGCAGTTGTGGTCCGACGGTGTTGTTGATTGTCGTTGTTGCCGTTTTCGTCATCCACATCTCTGCCTGGCTCCCTGGAAACTGGACTCACCTTCCTTGTACCTCATCCTCCAAGGTGGCCTTCGACCTTCCTGCTCCCGTCACTGTTGTGCAGCGCCGGCGTTTGATATCGAGGAGAAGTCTAGCCAAGTATTTCTTCTTCCTTCCGTACAGCTTCCTGACTTGGACTTGGGGCACCAGACTAGTAAGTACACTCTTCACTCTCATAATACCGCAAACTCCAAACTAATAAAGTAACCTCTAGGAAATATTACACAATGGCGCCTATAACGACGTGCAATACAACAGTCGGGAACTTGACGTTGTCGTGCGATCCCACAGCACAAACAAGAACAAATAACGGACTTTAACCAGCGGAATATTTTGCCATCGCATTTTCTGTCTGGCTTATCGTGGGGTTCATCGAATACGCACGCGCTCAACATTCCAAAATCTGGTAGGCCATTGTTGGGGACAATACGCCAGATCTTTCTACGCCGAAGAGAACGAGAACCGTATTAGTCGGTTTCTTCTTGACCAGTTTGTGTTACCTTTGTGTGTGGCCGGTATTCTGGACGTTAAACCTGGCCCGGCCATGTTTCTCAAAGTTTCGATTTGACCCGGTACCGGCTCACCCCCTTGCACCGGTTCCCCCCCCGGCACCGGCTCTCCTCCCGGCTTCCCCCCCGGCACCGGTTCCACCCCAGGCTCCCCCCCCGGCACCATCTTCAGCAGCTCAACAACCACCGCCTACTTATGAGGAGGCTACCATTAACGCCAAACCCCAAGCAGCAGCAAATTTCGATTCATGGCCCTGAAAGGGCTTTATGCAACCAAGATCGCGTTGAAGGAGGTGAAGTGGACCTCTCCACGGAGAGCAATCACGCCAAAAAAAGTTCAAACTCGCCATCGCCTCGGTTTAACCTGCCCGATCATGGAAGCATCTATCGTCATTGCCCTTGGTCCCCCTAGCCTTGGGCGCCGGCGGCGGTACCACCCGACGCTGGGAAGCGAAGCACTGCCCCTTTCTCAGGAGATCTCGGGAGGCCATGGACAAGGAAAGGAGCATTTGGGAGACGGTGGAAAATAACGGTTGTCGTTCCAGTGACAAACTGCCAAAGCGTTCTGTATAGTGTTTTTTTTTGTCTGGTTTTTTTTTCTTTCTGTTCCTCTCCTGGACGGGAGAGTGATGGTGGAAAAGGACATACCTGTTGGGCCGCAAGAGTTGGAGGGTATATAGTAACCTTCAACCACAGCGCCCCCCTCTACCCTTCTTTAGTTACCTTAACGAGCGTCATTCATCCCAATTCAAGTTACCAGGTATCTTGTCTGAGATGATCCGAGTGTACTTCGGGAGTTGAAGCTAAAACCGTGAATCAAATAGCGATTCGATAAGTATCATTGTGTACTCTTCTCCATCTTTAAATCAATCCACATTACCAGCCAACGGCTTTGCGGCTTGGAGCAATCGGAAATCCCACTGTTCCGGGAGGAAGGTCAAATTGAGCACATCCAGATGACGTTTCAACCTGAAACCCACCCGAGGAAAACATTCTATGTCAAAGAGGCACATTCCAGCGGTGCTAAGTTTGAGATCGGCTGCGGTCCCATTTACTCTCGAACTGCCCCCGTTAGCAGGGAGCATTTGATCTGGAAGCTCTATGGCGGGGTACTCAACTTCCCAGATCATGGCATATTTTTGAGATGCAAGAAGCTCGGTCATGCAACACTCAGGATCAAGATAGCCCACAAGTCTTCACTGTGGCTTACCATTGAGATATTCAACTGACACTGATCACTTCACACATTGGAGATTTCGGCCTAATAGAGTTTGAGAGCGTTCAGGCTCGTCCAAGCACCGGGTATATTTTCCAACTCCGTCCAAGACCCATAACACTGGAGATATCACATAGCAACCTCATAACTTCGTGTCGGGGACCAGCCCTCGCCATGTTACCCAACCATTTTCCTTTCCAAGCCCCAAGCCCCGAAGCAAAATACCAAAACGCCAATGCCGGTTTCCAAAGTTTCAACTCACGATCATGCCCCGTTTAGTCCGAGAGCACCTCCTCACTCTCGTCATCAGATTCATCCTCCAACATCTCCACTTCCGACAGGACTCGGATGAGGTGATCCTGTCCTTTTACCTCTTGCTCCAAGCTGAGCTGATGTTGTCCCTCTATGCCATGCATATGAGAGACACTCGACGAGATGCTACACAAGGCTCGCAACACTCCGGACTCGAGCTTATGGCCGAAGGCCTCAAGACGGTCAAGGCCGCCTTCCAACCTTGAGGCGAGTAGTTCCAAGTGACTGGTTCGGGGACAGGCAACTAGAGCAACGTTAGTATCGGGATCTTGGTTAAGCTATGCAATACCAATTACGTACTTCCAAATTCCCCCATCCGTTGTGACTGTTCCAGTGCAAGTTTTGTGTCTCTGTGTGCTTCTTGATCTGTCCCACGCCAAGTAAGTTTGTGCGTTCATTGTGCGGCAACCGAGATATCACTGCTCACCTTCGAGAAGCTTCTTGAAAGCATGAATCATCAAGTACGTGCTGGAAAAATGCCCGTTCTCCTTGAGCCACTCGCAGCTCACTCTGACGCTTTCCAGCTTGTTGAGAAATCTTTGCTGATAATAGTCACCGTGGGCTATGGCTGCGATGGCACGTCGGTCTGCAGGGCAGGGTGTCAATTGGATGACTTTTCCAGGGAAACCGGCGGTGGCAACTCACGTTTCGGCTTGACGAAGAAGGCGATCCCTTCTTCGATAGCTTCGAGGATGTCAACTACAAGAGCGGTTGCCGCTTCCTGGATGTTCTTGTCCTTTGGATGGAGCGTCAGGAGGACCTCAATCTCTGCGAATTGCCGCTTGAGCGCTCTGAGGTCGAGAGATGCCCTGGCATGTTCGCGTACTCTTGATGCTACGATTGCTGCCTGTAAGATGAGAGTCCATTTAGCATCACCTCGTTTGTTGACACGGATTCTTGATCGCTTCCCGCCTTCCATACTTACATCAACAAGCAGCTTAACAATCCCCATAACCACCGACATATATTCCAGGTCCTTGGCGAACTCGATGGCCTGAACTCCTACATGGCCGTAATTGGCCACCTGGCGACACCGATCTTTAAACCTTCCTCGGCGTCGGCCAAGATCCCCGTCGTAACGCTCCCTTGCCCGTACGAGACAGTCCTCCACTTCTTCCCAGCTGGATCTGTGTAGGATGTTGTACTCGGGCAACGGACAGCGCGGGCCCTCCCGTTTCTGCAGCTCACGCATTGCTGGACGGAAGATCTTGTCCCAGAACTTCATGGTGGAGATGGCTGGCAGGGCAGGCCTTACTGGGATCTTGTTGCTGCTGCTCCTGGTGAAGTTGGATTTGGCGGGCGACGAAGGATCGAACTCGTGCGCTGGCGCGGGGAGGTCTTTGATGTGTTGATGGAGAGCGGAAGCTATGCCGAATCTTCTGTTGTCTTCTTCTTTGAGTTTTTGGCATGAGCGTGACCGGCTGATTTTGTGGATGTGAACGTGAAGGTGACCCATGTCCACGAGCATGTTGGACAGATACTACGAGATGTGAGATATGAGATGTTACAGTGTTGAAACTGGTCAATGAGGAGCGTGAAAGTGAGTTCAAGGACTTCGAAAGTGAGGGTTTGCCTTTCTTCCCCTAGTGGGAGAGGACCCGGGGCTAGGTGCCTTAATATCTATCTAAGACAAAAAAAAAACAAAAAAAAATATTTGGATGGACACTTTCAGTCCACGCGGAGCCTCAACTTGCTCTGCCATCTCCACTTTCGCCGGTCGAGCATCGAGCCGATCAAACGCGTGAAGGCATTCCCATTTCGTCCATCCGCTGCCCTGAACTTGCAGCTTTTTGTACGACCATAGCAGAAAGCAGGAATTGCCTGCAGCGGCTGAAGGAGAAAAAAAAACTGGAGCCACTAAGGACCCTTTGAGAAATGCGGCGTGCAGGCAGCATGCTATGCATGGTTTAGCATGGGTAAACATGGGTAACACAGGAGCCCAGGAACGTCTTGTTTGGTCTGATATGACGCTCTGCATGTGCCGGCTCCAAAGCCACGTCACTCGTCCAAACTGAAGAACTGCTTCGCCAAGCCGCTTCGACTTGGAATGGGGGTTCGAAATGCACCTTGACCTCGTGGCCCTCCCGGTGGAGTACAGCACTCTGAACCCTCTGGGGGATACCCGAAATTCCGGGTAGCTGGTCTCCCAGAGTCACAATGGAGTTGGGCTGCAAGGATCACGACCTTGTTCCTTGTTTCTGTGAGGCTTCCACGGAAAGATTGTCGGTAGGTCCTCTAGCCGTTAGGCCTCAACGCCGACCAACGCAAGCGGATCAGCTGCCCCCCTTCTTGCCATCCCACCGATAGGACAGAGTGCCAAGAAACGTCGGGGTGCCGAAAAAGGCTTCTTTCAGCTCGAAACATCCATCTCCACGTTTCATCCAAAACCCCCTGCGTAAGGGACCGTCGATTGTTTTGGCTAACTGGCGAATCTTTTTCCTGGAAAAGTGCTTGGTCAACACAGGATATTCCTAGGACGATCTTTCCCAGCATCAAACACTAATTCGATGACCTGCGTGCCTGCTTGTTGGGAGATGCAGGTGTCTGGCGATCCTACTGCAGTTGAACCTTGGAAGTTTTGTATAGCTCGGAGACATACCTCATCTCTTCCTCCCGCCAGCACCGCGCCAATATCTTCAGAGGTTGAACTGCGGCACTATGCTTTTGGCATTGCGTCGCAAGTTATCCGCACGCCAACAAGATCCACAGCCGCAAACTTTTGCTTGGATCCGCAGTCTTGGTACCGAGGAGGGCGAGGATGTGATCCCGGAAGTCTTCGAGCCGGAACGACACACAACTCTGAGTAGGAAAATACATTGGGAGCAGTGCCGTCAAGTATTTTTACTACACAGTGTATGTGAAGCCGGTAAATGGAACTTCCACCATCGTCTCCCTGTCGACTTCTCGCTGCACTCGTCAGCCACTGGGACTGTTCAATCTGCTGTCCATGCAGTCAGTGTCTGCGTCAAAGGTTGACCAGTTTCTTCGGTCCCAGTCACCCAGATGATGTTTGCCGATGCCATCTGGGTGCTCAACATGGATACAGACCCGGTGGCACTCTGCAGTATTCCGGGTACCGTCTGGGCTGCTGACATGGGCGGCAGTTGCCTTACAGAGACAGGCTCTGTCGTTGCTTGACTGGAGATGGTTATCCTGGCGGTGTGCTAGGCCGTGGTGTTGACGTTGGTTAGGTTGTCCATTGGAAGAGAGTCTTGTGGAGGGGATGGCCCAAAAATCCACGTATAGCCCCGGGTTATGTCAGCCCCCAAGTAGTACTAGTCTAGGCGCTGAGGACTTTAGGCGCAACTCTACCGCCTTCCGTTCTGCCGTGGTATCTCATTCAAAGTATAAAAGCATCAATCACAACACCAACTTTCATAACAACCAACCCTAAAACCAAACCCAAACCAACAATGCCCTGCAAATACTGTCATTACACCGTAACCGAGGAAGGCTATCCATGCGATCGGTGCGGTCAAGTAAGATGCTTTCCTTCCCTTACCTCAGTTCTATTTATCTTTACCCAACCTCGCTACTACTTTTTTCTCAGGATCACAAGACAAAGTAACTAACCTCTCCCTTCCGATTACAGCCCGTGTGATAAACCTATCTACCTACATGGAAGGCGATTGGCTTGGGCATCAAGATGTCAGGGGCTATGCAATTTAGGGGTTGTTAGAAGAAGGGTGGTCCAGTTAGACAGGAGCAGATCGGCTGCAGGTGCGGGGAAAAGGAACAGCCGAAGGGCTGGGAACGCGGGGTAGTGGACCTGGAAACTGGCGGAATGCACCAGAATATCGACTTCATCCGCTTCAATATCATTATTCTTGTCCTGGACCTACTATGAATTTCACCTGATTCCAGCGGTCTTCGTCGACGATAGATCTTGGCCTGGAATAAGGGCACCATCACCCAAGCCTCCAGGGAAACGAACCTCACTGCACTCCTTGTCCCAGATCTAGCTCAGCAGGCCTCCATCAGGGGGGACGCTCGCAGGATACCTGCCGTCACGGCTCCATCTGTAGGGCTTGCTAGATGGAGAGGAAATTCCGCCACGAGATCAGGGTGGTGTTGCGAGGTCGGGGTAGAGGGTTTCGTGTCTCGTCAAGTTTCCTGCTATTAGTCCAACCAAGATGGAGGCTGTTCATGGGCTGTTTGAGGAAGGGTGGGGAGCACACATGTCCCGTTCAAAGGACGAGACTCAGCCCATGGGATCTGAAAAGGACGGAATACCTTCCGCAGCTGCTTTGCAAAAAGCCAGAGTCCGTCCCGGTCTGTGTTTAAGGATGTTTCATGAAAATTCTTTTCCAGAGCCTATACTCTGCATCACCAATCTAGCAAGAGAACCCAGCCATCTATCCCATCCGGCATCCAGATAGCCCCGGTTATCCAACCCAAACATGCCCTTCACCACCAACTCCGACCGGAAAATGAGAATGAACCATCAACATCATGACGCATTAACCCGATTTTACCATTGATCCCATCCTCACGTCTGATGAACCTAGGGATTACGGCTCTCAAGCTCGTATCCCTGATGCTGACCACCATGCACCGGGGCATCGTAATACGTCGGCTTGGGATATTGCGTCGCTGGTGCTGGGTAGGAGGCGTTGTCGACAGGAGTGACGCCCACGGTATAGGGACTGGCAGGATACTTCTGAGCCGAAGGCTGGGCCTGGGTGGCATAAGCCTGAGAAGCATAGGCCGTGTCTTCAGCGTAAAAGCCGTGATTAATGGCAGGGTTGACAGCCTTGACGTAGCCATCGGCACCGGCGCCGGGATTGAGGTCGCCCTTGCGAAATCGGTGGTAGATGACAGAGGCGTAGATGAGCATGCCTACGAATGAGATGCTGTTTTGTAGGTGGACGGGTTAGTTTTCATGACTAAAATACCAACGACAAGGAAGGAACGAAAGAAAACTCACAAGATCACAATCCCAAGAATGATCGTTCCTGCAGTCCTAGCACCAATCATAGCCAAGATAAAGAATACTACCCAAACAGTCGTCTGCACCACATTTGTGATCAAGAAAAACTTGGGGCTCAGCGTCCGCCGCGAGCGCTTGACGATGCACACAATGTCCAGCACCAAACACAAAACGACGAGCGTCATATCGACCGCCACGATGGCGATCGCCGTGTTGACCGTGCTGCCACCGAAATCGCTTTCCAACTCGTCCTGTCGAAGGGCGATGAGGGCGACCAGGAGACCGCACGCGGCCAGCTCGAGAAGCATGATGATGATCCGGATTACCCAGAAGGGAATTAGCACGCGCTTGAGGAAGGGCGAGGAGTCGCCGATTACGTAGGGTGGGGGAGGCATGGTTGCTGCTTGTATTGTTTTCTTTCTCTTGACTGCTTGTTGTGTGTAGATGTTTCGACCGAGTGTATGGTATCGCAGTCGTTTTTTATTGAACAGCGATCCTGTTTTCCAATGATAGTTTCCCAACAATCCAAACTACAATGGTTCGCCGGTTGAGGATATGGGCGTCGTTGTCGTCGTCGTTATCGTCGTCGTCGTTATCGCCGTCGTCGTTTCTTTGTTTCCGGGTCGTGATGAAGGGAGCGCGGTGAACTCGAGTCAACGACACAAACGCGACTGAATATTGAGGGCAAGAAAGGAGAGGAAAGCAGAACAAGTTGACCGATAGGTTTTCATGCCAGCGCATCGACAAGTTATAAAGAAGAAAAAAAGGAACAGAAGTGTGGTGAGACTGAGCCAAGTGAGCGTGGCTTGGGCTCGTAACGTTCCCCCAAAACAAGGTTAAGGGACCCTGCAGCAGCCTAGTGATCTTCGTTTTCTGACCATCCCCCGCAAAAAGACAAAAGACAGTCTGGAAGCTATCCCCATATAGGTCAAGCTTGTAGTCGAACACGGCGCTTGAGTTGCAAAAGAGGCCAATCATGACTTGCCACCGCCTATTACTGCTACCCTGTCGCACTCATCTCTAAGCCCCCCCTGCTAAAGGTTAAATCATGCTTGGCATGGGTCACTTTTCTTGTTCCCGTCCTTGTCCTTCGCCCTTGCTTTCTTTGTTCCTCCTCACTGCCTGGAACGGCCCTGCCAGAGGGGAGTGGCAGGGGAGGCCAAGCACGATTGCGGCACGGCTCCGCCACTTCAGGACCTCACAGGCAGAGCAAGAAAAGAAGGAAAAAGTTGGATACAAATACATCTGGCGCCGCTGGCGGTGATGGTTGCTTGGTGCCTGAAGTGGTTCCCATTCCTACTCCCGCCCTTGATGCATTGTCAAAATGAAATTACATACAGGAAAATCGTAGGTAACCTGCAGCATCTGACATCCGTCCCGTACGCTCATCCATGCCTGCCCTGCAGGTGATACAAACACCAACAGATGAGATCCAGTTGACATTTCTGACCCGGCAAGCATCCGATACGCAACAAGCACAGGATCAGAGTTCGTGGCCCTGTGAGAGCGCGTGAGTGGTTGTACGAGAAAGGGGGACACGGCACAGCGACGAGGGGCAGCGAGGGAATCCGAGTTTGACATTCCCTCGTGTTAAGTTGTCAGCTCGCACACTCTCTCGTCTTGCTAAACGGTACTTAGCCTGTCGTTCAACTTTGACATTCCACGCACGACCGACCGCATAAAAGAGGATATCAACACTTCGATCTAACATCGCCGACATCGACAAGACAGGCAACCGTACGCCTGCCCCATGATAAACTAATTACCTATTCTTTAAAAAAAAAACTACTTTTAGGGCTGTAAGGAAACCGCGGCAGCCTGGGCACATCGCAGATCGCTACCCCGAATATGTAAGCGCTACCCGTGCCACGCCATACACTAAGGTAGTCACCTACAGTAGCACGTTGTACCTTTACTCCACCGCATCGTGGTTTAGGTAGAGGTATGTAACTCGCCAGTGGGTGAGACCAGAATCTCCACTTACACCAGCAAAAGAACATAAAAGAACAAATTTCAAACAAAAAGGACCTAGGCTGAGGTTATGCTCCGTCCGGTCTGGGTAACTGCGCCTTCTGCTCTTGATGATTGATGCCATGATATTATGTAATTCTTGAATTTAAATTCGGCGACGAACACGACGATGTGATTGCCGCATCATGAATCATCACGATATCATATAGATAAAATCGAGACGGACAGGGCGATAAAGCGGGGGTGTGTGGGGGGTTGATCATCTCGAATGTCTCAACCCATCCCATCTCCAGCACCTCTACTACCTAACCTCCAACGGGTGATCCACACGAACAGCCCAACTACCAGCAAAGGTGATGTCGATGTCTAACGAAGAAACGTTCCATGTTTCTGGTATACCAAGTTCGAAAAGTGGGGAAAAGAGAGGGAACAAATGAACTACCTAATTTTGAAGGAAGAAATAGATTAAGCATCACAGCTTCCATGCTGGATGCTTCACTGTTTGTTTTTTTTCCACACTCCCCATTCAGCAACAATGTGCCGTACCGTACATAAACCGCTCCAGTGGCAGTGGCAATGTCATTTCTCATCGCCAATTGGTTTTCCCCCCTTCAGTGAAGTACGGTGGTGGCACACATGTAAGATGGCTGCTAGGGTAAGATCATATCGTATCGTAGGGCTGACGGTAATAGGAATAAAATTGTGGCTTCGTCTTGAAGTGAGTGAGAATACCATTCCAGTGTGATGGCACAATGCAGTCATCACCGAGGTCTCTATATGTATCTGTCAATACATCGATCTTAACCTATATCTTATAACCTAGCCGTTGACACCTTGTAACGACCTTCCTGTATGTTCCTGCATCCAGATATCTTCGTAAGCCCGCTATCCCAGGCAATTTCCACGCGTAAGCACTTTCTAGAGGTAGACTAGCTACCATCTCACCTCAACACCACAAAACCCTTCCTAGTTCCTCTCTACTCAAACCTATCATCATCAGCATACCCATAAGCCAACCCCAACACCCACCCATTCGCCTCCCTCTCCCCCTTCGGATTAACCCCTCCCCAAAGCACCACTCCCTTCCCCTCCAAACACCCAGACGCAGCCAGCAACCCCCTCGGCCCGGGATGCACTTTACCCTCCGCCGCGACCTCCATCTTCTGCTCCGTCGTGACCAGCTCCGCTTCCGCCCAACTGAACTTACCCGACTCGATCCCCTTCGGCATCAACTTGTCGCGGATCACGTCCTTGGCCGCAGCACCAGTAAACCCGTGCGACGGCAGCTGGAGCGACCAGATGTCGGCGTAGTATTTCTCTTGTTCTGGTGAAGCCTCGTTGGACTCGCCGGCGGCGTCCGAGGAGATGCCGAACATGTAAATCAGGTAGGAGCGGCCGTAGCCGGTGTGGATGGGCACCAGCGCACCGCCGACGCGCGGCCGCGGACCGGGCGTGAGCGGGTTGATGGGGTACGTGATGGATTGCCAGGTGAGCGCGTCGGGCTTCTCGCGGTCAGTGGTGGACTTGAGGACGTCGAGATAGTTAATGGTGCCGCTGAGAGTGGGCGAGTCCGGGCTGGCGCTTATGGTGTAGAGAGCCGTGTCGGCGTAGGCAGCGGCGAGAGGTGGAGAGGGAGATTTGGGGAGGGTGGTCCAGGCGTTGCGGTCGAAGCTGTAGAGCCATGTCTCCGTCTCCGTGCCGCCTGAGCTTGATGTGTGGCCTCCGTGGAGAATCAGAAAATTCTGCTTGTCGTCGACAAAGATGTGGTGGCCGTAGCGGGGTGCCAGCTTCACCCCGAGCTGTGTCTCCCCGTGCAGTTTTGTCCACTTCATGTGCTCCGTGTTCCAGAGCCAAAGACAGTTGTCTTCCTCGATCGGGTTGCCGTGCTCGTCGCATCCGCCGTGGATAACGACCGAGTTCCCCCAAGAACACGCGGCATGTTTAGTACGAGGCGCAGGGATGTATGTCTCGCCGGTCTTTGCATCGATTAAGGGGAACGCTGGGTAGTGATCGTGGATCTTCTCGGCACCGGTGTTGTCTTTGCTTGGAAGAAGGATAGCATGGACATCGCTGTTGCACAGCTTGCCATCGACGTCTTCGCCACCAAAGATGTAGGCTTTGTTACCGATGGTGGTGATGGTATGGTTGGATCTGGCAAGGGCTCGCCTGTAGGAATGCGGTACGATTAGCAGATGCTTCCTTAAGCAAGCAGTGGAGTGGTGACTGGAAGAGAGACAAGAGCATACTCAGTGGTTTCAGATGTTGCCCTCGCTAGTTGTGTAAGAGACACCTTCAGAGGCTGTGTTGGAGCGGCGACGGCGACTGCTGCTCCCACTTCGACGCCTGTTGCAACGATCTGCTCTGCAACCAGAGCTCCGGCAGCAACTTCGGCCATTGTGTTTGAGGATCTGGGTGGGTGATGGTTTGTGAGCTTCGTGATTAGTTATTCTCTTGAGAGTGTAGTAAGAACAGCAGATACAGACTGCAAGCTACTGTCGAGAGGATGGTAGGTTATCTTCAAAAGTGCTTCCTGAAATCGGTTTGTGTATGTAGCGGTGTTCCATGTTTGTTGTCTTACACAGACGGGACGGAACAGCTTCAGACGAATGCCTATGACGTCAAAGTGGGGTACAAACGCCTATCGCCCGTGTTTACCCCTGACTAAAACGTTATCGATAACGTAAAGTCCCATGAGCCCCGGTTTCTACAAAGAGTTCACAATTTATAGGCAGCATAGCGCTGGGAGAAGAGCAAAAAAAGAAAAATACGCTGGGAAAACCGCTTGGTGAGTGAAAAACCCAGATACCCGCTTGGGAAAGATATGTTCGCTAGGGATAAGGATGTGGGAGATAATCTGCCTTTGCTGAAAAATCTCTCAACATGATGATGGGCCAAACGGTGCACAAGTTGTGTAGGGCATTCATTACTCGTATTACATTATCCTCAGCACTATAGAAAGAGCAAACATCTCGGGTATAATCTCATCAAACAAAAAAGTCATGACACAATGCTTAAACCTGCACCGTTTCCCTTTTCCAATCGCCCCATCTTTTAATATCCAAACCGCCAAATAAACTGCAAATCGATTTGCTTCTTCTCTTTAGAAAACCAAGCCCTTATTCTGCTTGACATCCTTGAGCTTGATGTCCCTCCAGAACAAGACCGACACCAGCGAGATGGCCTGGATGGCCGTCGCAGCGATGAGCATGTACTTCTGGGAGTCACCATAGGCCCGAGAAATGGCGGTTCTGGTCTCAGAACCATACGGGTAGCTCAGCTGCTTGACAAGGGAGCCGTAGATGGCGGGGAGGTTCTCCTGCTCCGAGGCGGGGAGGTACTTGGCCAGGTGCTTGGGGAAGACACCGGTCCAGATGGCCGAGGCAACAGTGAGACCAATGGCACCACCAACGTTGGAGAACATGGCCTCGATGGCAAGAACGGACGCAATGAACTCGTGCGAGGTGGCCGCCATGACCGCCATCTGCTCGCAAATGACGAGGGTACCGCCGGCGGTGGCAATGAAGATCTGGCACATAACAATGTAGCCGACGTTCTCGTTGGGCTGACGGAAGTGGATCATGAGGCCGACACCGAGAATGGTGACAGGGACACCAAAGTATACGGCGAGCCACTTGAAGCGACCAGTCTTGCGGACGGCCCAACCGACAAGAAGGGACCAGAAGCAGGAGCCGACGCTGTAAACGTTGACAACGTAGCTGGTCTTAACGACGTCAAGGTTGTTGACGACCTGGAGGAACGAGGAGAAGTAAATATCCCAGATGTAGAACGAGACGAAGAGGGCAGCCGAGAGAATGCACGCGCTGATGACGGTGCGGTCCATGAGGAGCTGGTAGGGGATGAAAGTCTTGGGAGCCAAAAACCTCTCGTAGAAGGCGAAAGCGACCATGAGCAAACCACCAAAGATGAGGAAGCAAATGATGAGGGGAGACCTCCACTGGTCCTTCTGGTACGAGTAAAGGTTGAAAGATAGGAGGAACAGGGCCAGACCAGTAGTGATGAGGAGCAGACCGAAGATGTCGAACTCGATGAGGTAGAACTTGAGCGTCTGCCAGAAGCTGCCCTTGCTCTCGTGCTTGGGGAGAAGACCAGCCTTCTTGGCCTTGACGTGGTTCTTGTAGAAGAGCCAGAGCAGGGGCGAGCAGACGGCGGGGACAATGATGGCAAAGGCGCCATAACCCCACCTCCAGCCAGGGCCACCGAGGAAGCGCTCGGCAACAATACCACTGATCCAGCAGGTGATGATGTAGGGGGACGAAACAAAGGCAAACAGCAAAGCTCTGTTCGTGAGGGCCGAAGTATCGGCAAGGAAGATGGAGATTGAGTAGGTGATGCCGTTGTATCCGACCCAGTAGAAGACCTGGGCAGCCGCGTAGGTCTTGACACCGTTACAAGCAGCCATCATGATCAGACCAATGGTCAGGCAGAGAAGCATGGCGCAGAAACCCTGAGGACGACCCCAGATATCGAGGATCTTGGCGAGGGGGAGCTTGAACAGACCACCGATCAAGCTGGACATGATGCTGGTGGTGGCCGTCAGGGAGTGGAGGGCGAAGGAACTGGTGACGTAAGGATAGAAGCTGGTGGACATGCCGGACTGGAGGGCATCGACGAAGTAGAGGATCCAGATACTGGAGGCGGACGATTGTTGGTCAACAGTCACAGCATGTGGAGGGAGTGAAGGATGAAACATACGTGATGTAGGCCATGTACATGTCGTTCCGGGTCCAGACCTTGGTCATGGCCTCGACACGCTGAATACCGGCCTGAGCCTCCTTGGAGATCTCCTGGCTCGAATCGGTCTCGGCACCCGGGTCAGACTCGTTGGTGGCAGACTTGGCACCGACAGCGGCCTCCTTGTCATTGGGGTTGTGCTGGACCTCCTCGACGATATCGGCCGGAGCCGCAGGGCGGCCCAGCTTGTGGAGAAGACTCCTCATGGTGAAGGACGGGAAAAATGGAGCTGAGTAGCCGATGTGAGCAATCAACAAAGTGTCTCAGTTGACCACGATCCGGGTCAGTTGGGATCCAGTCTCCTGCCGGTGGGAAGGAGAAGGGGTGGAAATGGGGATGATGAGGGAAGGAAGCTTGGGGATGGAACGCAGAGATATCAGATCGAAGGAAAACGGGAGGAGGGGAGAGTCGGGAGCGGGATTGAAGTTTATATTACTTATCAGATCGAAGTGCACAGCGGAAAGGCAGGGGCACGCACGTTGGACGGCATGGCCGGTGGGGCTCGATTGGAGCTTGTGGGGTGGTGGGTCTGCGTCTGGTGTGGTTGGGAGGAGGGCAAGGGTCGCAAGGTTACACTGAGCCAGGTAGCTCGGTCCGGTAGCTCTGCAAAAGTGGAAGCTGCAGAGGTGGGGACCACATGAAGCCATTTTTGGGGCCCTAGAGACAGAAAAGGGGATTGCGCCGTTCTGGAGACTCCCCCGACTTCTCGAGAGTCGAGACCCGGCCATGGCGACAGCCTCTACAAAACCCGGCCGAGACGGGACAGCCAGACGGGGTCCGCAAAGGGACGGGATGGGTACCTCCTCTGCCGTTCGGCAGCGGATGTCTTCGAGGGACATGGCCGTGATGAATATGCAGGGCAGTTATTTTATAACGCCGGTGACGGGGAGGGCGATGGGGTGAGCAGAGGAGGAAGAAGGGCCCCAACGTGGTGATGGATGGAGTTTGGACTCCGTGTTACAACGATACTGGGCTGACCAGGGTTGCAATACACAGACCCGAATTCCATACACGCATTTAATTGGTAATGTCGAACGTTGTCTGTGACCTTGGATAAGCTCTTTGACAGACGTACAAGACTCGGTTGCAGTACCATACTCTGATCCAAAATCCCATTGTTACCGGGCTATCGTTACTGTCAGTGTTGACACATGCGGGAATTACAATGGAGCTTTGTAAAGCAGCGGCGTGTTTTCCCATCGATTATATAGTTCCTCCATGGCAGAGATAGGGACTCCCAGTTAACACTTGACTTCCAATCCAGCTCTCTCTGTCGAACCTCAAACTTTTGACACTTCTGCGAATGTGCTCATAGCTGTTAGAGAACCAACATGTCCCTTTCCACTTGAAATCAAGACAAATCGCGTCCAGTAATTTTGACAGACTTGAAAGAGTAATGGAACGATCCACCCCACCATCAACAATTATTCCAAGTTCCCAGGTTCCAATCCAGGACGCCCCTGTTGCACAAGGCCAATCGTAACGTAAGGGCCCCGCACCTCGGCCGAGTTCCACCTTGCCAAGTCGCGCAAATTTTTTATCTGATCATCTTATCTGATCGATAACCCTGTCTGGAGCCAATGGCCCACCTTCGCCCACCCGTCACCCACAAATAATGTGATGACTTGGCCTGCCGAACAGGGTGCCCAGTGCGCTTGTTTTTCCTTTTCTTTGCGCGGCAGGAACGCCATCGACCGCAGAGCTCCACGACGGATTCGCTGCTTCCACACGAGCAGCAGCCACCCAACGTCAATGGCGACATGATGGAAAGAGCGACATCGGCCCTTCGTCCATCCATGCTTCTAGCCCTCTCTGGGAGGTACCTTTAGGTTTCAAGAACCTGTCTTCGGCGAGTGTTCTACGCCTTAGCGCAGGTACCGGTACAGGGGCAAGGCGTTCAAGTTGTATGTCAAAGTTCTCCTTTGCCGCCCTTCTCCGGAAGCAACAACATGCCTTCCCTGTGCAAAGTCAGCCGCACATTCGTCACATCCCAAGCGAAGACCCGAAGAAAAGGGTGCAGATGGTGATAGTTGAAATTTGTCAGTTCTTGGCTCATACGGTTCCGTTGGGAGAGGAAAAGGGAAAAGGACGGGATTCCGCGTCCCTCATCCGTTGGACCGCCGGATTCCGCTGAGGAAACCATTCGGCTCGGATGTGAGAATGCAGTGTTTGTTGGTCCCGTCACTGGTCGCGGTGGAGATGGCCTGAGGAGTAAGGGCTTTCGCACAAGAAAATCTGTCGATAAAGCCGACGAAAGGGAAAGAATACGGGCCAAGGGCGGCGATCATTACCGGTTCTGGCAAGGCGTCGTTACCCCTAGCGGCCCCGCCTCCGTTGCACACCACATCCCGTACGGGGTTGACGTTGTTCCGCATTCGCCCGCTATTCTGGCAGAAGCCGCGGGTTCGTGAGTGGTCCCACTGTCTACTGGGAACCATCCCGCTCACTCGAACAACGAGTCTTCAACGTCGAAAAGGGTCTCACCTCGCGAGCCGGAACCGTGACACTGGACCACACGGCTGGGTCCTAGATCAGGAACACTCTGCCATTGACCTTGTTCGCCTCCGTGAAGTCTCATTTATACAAGCCTTTCCATTCTCCTATCGGCTTCGGCGGCTCTTTGGCTCTGTCGTCAACTGCGGCCCCAACGGTGGACAACATTGAAATCATCGTCATCACTGATCGGCATTTCCACGTCCAACCTGACGCCTTGAAACATGCGAGTGCACTGAGAACATCAGTGACTGCCCCCCTTCCTGCCCCTTCATGCTTCATCACCATGGAGTCCTGTTCATGCCCGGCTGTCCACGTAAGCTCTCCACACCTTACCCACCCCCCGGCGGGAGAAGCAATCTGAAAAAGCGCTCTCCAAAATAGGCATGAGGCACATGTCCGCTGGCGCTGATCCCCCCAAGTAGATAATAAGTATTTCGCGCAACCGGGAAAAAGCCACCAAATTCGTACGACTGCTCCGGGCATCCACCTGTCTCCAACCGGAGGCGAGGGCCCACTCCGGTCATCAACGGCCGTGCCGCCCCTCTCCGCTCCTGAAACGCATATTGCGGACAGAACGGTGTCGGCACCGTCTGGCCCGGTCTTGCGCTGCCGTTCCTGTTCCGCTCTCATGCCGGCATGACACCCAGCAAGTCCGGATACCTTACTACTTGGCGGCCCGCCTTTTCGGCGCCGTGCCGGCCGCTGCCGTCTCCGGTTCCTGCCAAGAGATTCCATCTCAGGTACGGAGCTCCCGCGGGCCTTGGCAAACTGATGTTGGCGTTGATTCAGTTCAAGGTACGATAGACATGCCAAGTCAATATGGTCACTTCTTATTCCCAGAATGTCCCATTCGGTTTCCTTGGTCTGTTAAATCAGAAATACTCTTTTCATTTCATACTTTCTCAAGCCACCGACAGTCTGACGCAGTCAAATCCCAGGATCCTTCAAACACCTCCTTTCCCTCCAGCTTTCCAAACCGCCTTCGCTCAGACTCTCGGCACCATCTCAGCCTCCCCAGGGTTCTCTTCCATCCACCTCCTCAACCACTGCCTATACAGCGGATGTAAATGCAACTGCACCCCCCATTTCCCGTCCCCTTTCCTCACCGGCAACACAACGGCATGATGGTCTCCCCTCGCCGGCGTTGACGGCTTATACATGGTGTGTATCCCCACCCCCATCTCCGTCTCTTCCCCCGACGAGTACATCGATGAGAAGTCACTACCAACCTCTGACCTCCCTCTCCCATACGATCCTCCACACCTCATCCCCATCCCCTCCAAACCCCCCTTTCCCGCCTCATCAAGAGAAACGATACACAACCCTCCCTCGCACCTCTCAACCCAATCCCACTTCGCCGCCATCGCCCGCCGCGGCGCAACTTCCTGCCCTTGCCTTTGCCATTGCCTCTCCCAGTGCTCCTTCAGCAGACCAAGTCGCGAACGAACGCCCGAGGAGGGCTCCCGCACGGCTTCGTCGATGGCTGAGCGGATCGCAAGGGCGAGCAGGGCGTACCGCCGGAGATAAGGGATGCCTGTCTCGTCGGTTACGAGGGGGCGGAGGAAGAAGGAGCGTAAAGGGACGGTGCATGCGGCGATGGCTGGGAGGGGGAGGGGGAGGTTGTTGAGGTAAGTGCTTGGGTTAGGGTCATGGTCCTCATGGTTTGGCGATGGGAGGGGGACGTCGTGGACGTCGACGGTGGTGAAAAGTTTTACTACTTCCATGGCGTCGTCGTCGACGGTCTTGACGGCCGGGTCAGCGCCGGCGCCACGCACCCGCGCTCGAGTTAGCAGGTGCCAGATGTAGGCGTACAGGATGTCTTGCTCGGTGATATTGCCGGCCGATGACGCTGAGTTCATTTGATGGAGATAAGCTTGCGCGGCACGGTGCACGGTGCGGATCCAGCCGGTGCGGATCGTGAGCATGTCAGTGCAATTGGATGGGTCGTAGGGATGGCGGAGGTAGTTCATTTCCGTGTTGCTGTTGTCGTCCGAGTCGTCATTGTTGGAGTCCATGGTCGCGGTGGTGAAGTCGTACCCAGGAAGTGATGATAGTGTCACTGCCGCCGTTGATGGATCAGCAGCATCGATGTAGGGATCGAGGTCAGGGTGGGAATATGCTGATCGCTGGCTGTTGCTCGGGCTGAAAACTATGGTATTCAACGATCAGTCAGATGCCAGTCCACAAGCGAAATCTCCATGCGCGCCGTTTTCCTTCAATTCCTCTACTAGGGTTTTTTTTTCTGCCCTTATCATGCGGGGATCTTGAAGGAAGGGACGATCCTTGTATCACCGAACAGGAGTTCATGCAAACACGTTTTGACAGATCCATCGGATGACCTACGCCAGTGCGTGCCGTTGTGTTACTCGCGTGCCATTCGTCATGACATGCCACAAATTTCCTTAACCCGAAACGCTCGACACGTGCGTGTGCTTCACACGACGGGAACACATGGAAGTTACCGGCGTGCCGGTGAAAGGAACTAAAGGAAACGAAACAAGACGAAAGGAAACGAGACGGTACGTCAGGGCACGGCACTACGGGAAGAGAAAACCTGCACAAACCTCATCGAGTGGTAGTACGATCGGTGCCGCCGACTTTAGGTCTCCATGCTTATTTAGTTGGGTCTCTTGCTAAAGATATCAATTGACTACCTACTTGAATTCCTCGCCTGGCCTTGTCTAACTAAAGTATTGAGCTTGCAATCAATGTCACTTGGGTGTAACTTCCACTTGGATAGGTAACGAAAGATTTGGTATCGGCTCTCTGATTTCTTGGTTGCCTAGCTTTTCGGTTCCCTGGGTCTCGGGTTGAATGAACTAATCACTCAATGATTGGCCTTATAGTGGTGGAAGGTGGCCATGGTCGCTCCTGCCTCCTGATGCTCTTTCCCTTCCAGGAAGATACCCAAATTCTCCCTACTCCTTCATTCCATTTGAAGCCGCCTTTAGGCCTACTTTTTTTTTTTTTTTTTTTAGACCGCAGCTAAGCATCATCTCCCGTCCCTGTCGCGTCATTCATCCCCACAACCTCTCTCCAAATTTCCCTCCTCAGCCTTGACATGATAACTTCGACACCTGCCGCATCCGCCAAAATCTGGTGTATTGCAATTCCCAGGACCATTCCCGTTGCTTCTGAGGATAACCCGCTTCCGCTTCGAAGAAGCCTATTGCGCTGGACGGTCATAACATCTATCCGACGACGATCCGCTGGGTCGGGAATTCGGAAACAAACGCCAGGGACGAGGAGGGGATAAGGATGAGACCCCCAGTCCTGGCCCCGGATTAGTTCCTCAAAGGTTATTTCCAGCCTTTCTTCTTCGTGGTGGGTGATCATTTGACGGATGGCGTCTTCTGGAGTCTGGATTGGGAAGCGGGGGTAGAGTCGCAGCCCACTGTGAGCAGCGGTGTATGCTTCGCCATCGTTGTCGTCGTTATCACCGTCATTGTCAGCATAGTGCTCTTCTGGAGCACGTACGAGGCGTGCATTGGGGCCGGACCTGAGGAGGTAAGTAGGACCGTCCCTGCCTTCAGGGTACAAGAACACTATGTTGCCTTCTGTCAGTTGACTAAGCTGTTGCAAGGCATATCTCCGGTTGGTGTTGGGGTGATGAAGAAGAGGTCTAGGATTGGTATAAGGGTCGGGATCCGGAGTGTCGACGTCACCATAATCAGAAATGGTTGAGGAAGCGGCCGAGGCGCGACCGACCTGATAGGAAGCGAGAAAGAGAAGTCGGGGAGGAGAGTGCGGAGGAGGGCCGGTTCGAGAATGGCTGCGCAGAGGGAGTGTGGCCAGGGGAGGAGCAGGGCTCGGCAGTGATAGCCGCGGAGTTGGACGTTGTCGAGGGCGGTTAGGACGTGTTCGACTGGGGGTGGGCTCGGAGGGGAATCCGTGAAATAAGAGATGGATCCCATGTTGTGCAGTGCTTGTTAAGAAGTTTTGTGCTCTGTTTAATTCGTTGCTCATTCAGGCCCTGATAGGTCAATTCGAGTAAACTTGTTCTACACTCGGATCCTACGTTGTGGTCGAGTGGCACGCAAAGGTGGTTTTATATGTGAGAGAGTATATATGCTGGTGATTCACCGGATTAGTCATAAGATGGTGTGTGCCATTATGCTGAAGTGACCAAGAAGGTAGAATAACATCGTGCAGAGACTTCGACTTGCGTGATTCACAAGGCTTTTGATATCCAGATTTCCGAGAGGTAGTGTTCATATAATCACCACTGCAAGCTGAATCATCATGTCGTGGGCAAATATCATCCCTTGATTTCTGGCGGTCTGGGAATCAGGGTCAGTACATGAAAGAGCTCGACGGGTGAAGCGATTGGTGATGCATGCGCCCTTGACCGCATGGTACCGACTTTCCCATGCGCTTCACTGAGACTTTCTGATAAGAAACCCGCCAGGAGATGGTAGGCATTCCTGGGCCTTGCACGGAATCGTCACTTTGAGGGATTCAGCTTTTCCAAAGGTCATAGCATGAAGCTATTCACGGTTCTTGGCGTTTTGTGCGCTTTTGAACACCGTGCGGACACTCTCGAATAGCAGAATGAGCGTTGCTTGGCCACCATTAGAATCGTACCGTATTGCTCTGGGATGCACTCAAGATCTGAAATACGTATTTGATTGCTCCAAGGCGTCAATGTCCTTGGTTTCAAGTCTTGTTGTTGTTGTCGTTGTCGTTGCAGAAGTGGAAGATGCCCGGGCGACGACTGGGCGCCAAGAATAGGGGACCCCCACTAATTGTGACGTCGCATGGGCGTCAAACCCATTAAAGTTTGGGGGATTGACAGGCCCCACAGCTTCTTCCCGCGGTTTGACCTTTTGAAGCCAGGTTACTACCATCATTTCATCTCCAATGCCTTTACCATGGATGGGTTTTGTTGCGCCCTTGTCACGGTAATTTGTCCATCTTTGTAGTGTGTGATAAGCACAACCGCCGAGAACCCGGACTTAACGGCCTGAGACCTTCCCTGCTTGGCAAATCCATTGGCGCTGAATCGCGAGGATCACAAGGCGCAGCTTCCACTTCAAGAAGTTTGTTTGGGCAATTGCCCCGCGATCCTCCTGCCACCAAACCACCAACCTCGCGCCAACCACCACCATCCATCCATCTGCAAGTCGTCCGACGCCGCACCAGACCTACCATGAGGGGGTTTTCCTCAAACAACACCTCGGTCCTCTAGAGAATGGACGTGCCAATACGCTCTCTACGCAAACATGTAACCCGCCCGAACCCGCGACAAATCGAGTCAAAAAGAGAGTGACTACCTACTAACCTTGCTGGTCACCCAGGATTGATCCTTCGATCCGCCTTCGGCGCGCAATCCACGTGAACGACCACCTCCTCGTCAAGCGCATCCTCCGCTCCCATCCTTATCTCCTCCACAACCCCGATCATTCCGTCTGCGGGGATGCGAACTCGAACCTCCACCTAGCCGCTTCCCTCGGTCACCTCTCCATATGCAAGATCCTCGTCGAGCTCGGTCACGAAGAGGGCACCCCCGCACTGAACGATGACCACCAAACCGCTCTCATGTTAGCCGCCTCGGCCGGTCATACCGAAGTCGTCCACTTCCTGTGCGAAAACGACCCGCAGTCCATCTTGCGTCAGGATATTCGCGGCCGCGATGCCGTCATGGAGGCTAGTCTGAACGGCCACGATACCGTTGTGCAGATCCTGCTTACCTGGGCTCCCGGCGGAGCTCCCGCTGCGCTGGCACAAGCAGACCTGGATGGAAACACGGCGCTGCACTTTGCTAGCGGCAATGGGAATCTGCTGGTACTGCGGACACTCTTGGCCGCCGGGGCCGATCCGGGCAGGAAGAACGTCTGGAGCTGGACGCCTGGCGAGTATAGCGCTACTGTGCAGGCAGAGGTCTATTTGAAGGGATTGGTGAATGAGGTGCAAAAGAGGAAGACTGCGAAACGAGAGGCAGAGGAAACCCAGTCGGCACCGCCACCGCTTTCCAAGAAGGATAAGGTGAAGGGAGCATTTGTGAGATTGGTCGGGAGAGACGTGGATGTGGGCGATTGACGCTAGCCATGTTTCGACTCCTGATCGTTCCGAACCTCGCATGTTCTGCGAATTTCAGACAGAGTTGGGAGAAGATGGGGCATGCCACCACATGGGGCATGTCGTGGGAGAGCGCATATCTGTGTCACCAACATTGATGGGGAACAAGCGAGTTGGAACAGTTTTAGATCAAAGAGCGAGGACATTTGGTCTTCACACCGCTCACGGGCTACAGGATGTGAGTAAATACAAGACTTGATATTGAATTCCTCGTCACGGTGCTCAATGTCCATGTGTACTCCCATACCCTGCGCCAATCCATCCGTTGCCCTTCAGTAGAGTCATGACTAACGAAAGGAGAAGGACGACAGAAGAGATACGTGGAAACGGGTGAAGGCATCGGTGCTACCAACCGTCACCAATGCTCCCTCATCTGGATGAGGAATGCATGATCAATGATTCACACTCCGAACGCATCTGAGAGCAACCCGGCCATCATGCAGAGATGGCATTGATTGTCATGACTCGAGTCAATCTTTGAATCTTCGGTTGTAAAACTGCGCTGGTTCATCTCTTTCCGTTCTGCACCAGCTGGTCCATGAGTCGTCATCTTTCGGCTGTTGGTTATCTTCTTGGACGCTATGGATGACTGGCAAAAGGTTCCAGAGCATGGCGTGCTCAGACTCGACCGGTCAAGCATGTCAAACACCGAGTCACGCTGCTGTCGTTATCAGTGCCGGGAAATTGCGGTCATCAGTCCGATGTGCGATGAGGCACCAGCTCGCGGGATAGATGTTTTCATGATACGACAAGGTGTGAGAGATGTCTTCATGATCCAAGAAGCGTTCAGTCTGTGAGTTATACCTTATCACGGAGAATGTGCTGCCCAGGTTGTCCGTCAAGCAAACTGAGCTTCATAAATGCGACTACCAAACAACAGCCCGACCGACTAGCCGTCTCTTCACCCTCCTGGTTACCCAGAGGATAGCGATATGGCATCATCCTGTCACAGAACTCGATCACAGGGGGTCTTCTTATAGCCATCGTATCATGAAGCTGTCAAACTTGTCGTGGAGGCACCGCCGCACCCTGGAGTACTTAAAGCCCACGTCGTACACTCCTTCTGTTCCTTTACTCTTTCTCTTCATCGCGAACAAGATCAGCTCAGCAAGCATTCTCTCGACCACTCGTCACTATCCGCAGTATCGCCTTCAGGGTATCCGCCCTCAGCCCTTACACTCCTTCATCGGCAGTCCTCTCGCCTTGGGAGACCGCCGACAACAAGCCTCAACCGTGGCCTCTCCTCATATCGAAGAGTGGGAAGCTACTGTAGATTTGCCGTACCCGGCCGTCAAGTGCGTTATCACTCAGGTCACCCACGCATCCCCTGACCAGCGTTGTTGGGCTGTCCTGGTACTTGGTGCTTTCTACGACGCCAACGACCGTATCCTCTGGCAGACCGAGATCTTCCTCGGGGACACAGCCGAAGACTCTGAAGAGACGTACGAAGATTCTTACAGTGTCAGTGACACTGAACGGGGTATGTTGCGGGAAGTCCCACCATCTATGGGTAAAGAGGCTAACATTTGCAGACCAAACACTCTCTAACATCCTTGACACGTACGAGAACGAGCACGAGAACGACTTCAACGACGCTCATAGCGAAACAGGAAGCGAAGACTCTGACTTCGAATACTTCCACCAGCGTGCCCGAATTCTAGCCAGAATTAACGAGTCCGCTGCCCAACAAGATCATTGGGCTCACAACTCGTCATACCCTGTCCCATCCAGACTTTGGGACCCTATCCAACAGACTTGGGTCGACGTTTATCCCCAAGGCCACTACTAAACATCCATCAAGATGTCTTTCGTTCTCGGCGGTGGATCCAACCCGGCATTCGGCCGTGACCCCGGCCCGCCCCCTCCTCGCACTCCCCGTCCCGGCGCCTTCCCTCCCGGCTCCGTTCCCAACCCAGCTGGCGTCCCCCGCGTCATCCCCGGCATGCCAGCTCCCGCTCCCGCCTA
>RAOC01000182.1:0-65982 GCA_009804845.1 Neurospora sp. FGSC 26637 | reverse complement strand
GTTCTGCAGTAGTCAATTGATCATCATCACTGAGACAAGTATAACGCTACCCTACTTGTTGTGAACCTTTTGGCTTCACCGAACGTCTTCTGATAGTCTTCACCTTCAGCTATCCCATTTAGGCAGATCAGACTGCCGTTCGTCACATCCCGGCTCTGGGCATGGCTTTCGTGCCTTGCCTTATATCGCCAGACCTGCGTACACTTCCCTTCTCCTCTCCTCGTACAACTACGCATATCCAATCTACCCTCTACCCTTCGCCTTGCCCCGTGATAATTATATTACTTAATTTATTAAAAATCTACTAATTAATATTAATAATTAATAAATTAGAATAATTAATAACGATTAGTTTATTAATTTTAATTTTTGTAATGCCCTCCCTTCATAATTAAAAAAGGAGGATAAGTTATATTATTATTTTAACGACTAAATATACGTTATTAATAATATATTAAGGTAGTAAAAGATAAATTAGAATTTATATCTTCGATTATTACGTATAATATTTAATTTTTATTTTATACCTTCTATAATAAATGATTATAAGCGTTCCTTTAACGGCGCTAAATTAATTATCGATGGTTAGAAATATAGCTTTACCGTTGGATTTATTAATATTATCGAGAGCTTGAAATTTTAATTATAATCTAATCTTATAGGGGATGTTTAATAAGGATAGACGATATATACGACGTTGTAACCGTCTTGAGGAAGAGATTTACAATTGTTAGGAGCTTTTAGAGGTTTTAAGAAAGTAGAAATCGTAAGAATTAGAGTACTTTTAAGTTCAATAATATTAAAAACGTAATGTCGAGTGTCAAATATAGTCAAATAAGTATAAGTAAGTATAAATCAAGTTAAGTATAGCCTTATATTTGACCTACCAAGTCAAGTATGACCCTATACTTAATTTAATTTGATTTATTGCCAGCGCTGGAGGAAATAAGGGGGGAAAGGTCCTTCTACCTACTGTTACAGTTGTCGAAGATTTACCTTGCAGTTGAGCAGGGGAGGTTCTGAGGGAGAGGTGAGTGGAGGATTATGGACATTACATGGAACGAATTGCGAACCGGAGAGAGATATTTTCGCAGGCAGACAGTGGAAAACTATGTGGTTGACTACCTGCCGCCTGGGACGTGGGACCTTGACTCCTTCCCTGAAGCGCGTTGAAGTACCTGTCAGTTGACCAGTCGAAAGGGAAAGCCCGTTGACAATCTCTCCTTCTCCTTCTCCGTCTTTCTTGACCTCAGCGCGTTAACAACCCTTCAAGGGTCTGATCACTGCAACACTTGCTGCCACAAAGCTGCACCATTCAAATACGTTCTTCCTTTTCTACCCCATCAAACAACTTCCCCGATAGTCATCAGATTCGTCGCCATACCCCCTTGCTCAACGTGTCGCGTTCCCGACCAGGCGTTGTCTCGCGGAAGCAGGCCGTAGCCAACCTCCGGGAAATCATAAACAAAGGCACCGGGCCGGCCGACGACCCCGAGTGGAAGTGGGAGCTATTGTGAGAAGATTCTGGGCGTTTGTCGCACAGACCGCTAGTCCTTTTGACTACAGGGCTCTTTGCCCTGCACTCCCCTTTGATAGCGGTTCTGGCACTTCCCAGAATCCCCTCCTTTGCAGACCTTCCTCTTTCTATCGCCAGGCATATAATTGGCGATCCCCTCCAGCTTCAGTTATCTGGATGCCTCAATCTACATCATCATTCCCCTCTTTCGTGATCCATCTCATAGTTTGTCAGTCGAAAGAGAAGCCCATTGACCCTGCCTCCATTCCTGCCAGTCCTTTCCTTGACAACAGCACGTCAAAAGCCCACTTGCCAACTTTGAAAGCTTTTATCCAGGAGCAATTACTACCTACCACAAAGCCTCAACACTTGACGCTTTACTTCCCTCTCGTCCCAGCCGCTCAAACAACCTCCCCGATAGTCATGAGATCCTATGGCAAGAAGGCGAAGAAGCGGTTTGAAAGAGAACAACTGATGCAACGGGCTGCGGCGGCCCAGCAACCCATCGAAGTTCCTGAGCAATATGCTTCCGATGCTGTCTTCGCCCCTACGGTTCAGACCTACAACAAGTTTGAGACTTTGAATGTCGCGGCCCCGACAGGCTTGGTCTCGCAGACGCAGGCCGTACCCAACCTCCGGGACCTCATCAACAAAGACACCTGGCCGGCCGGTGACCCCGTCTGGAAGTGGGAGCTATCCGAAGTCCTCGAAGATTTCACCGCCAAATACTTCGAGCTCACACTCAAAGACCTCGGCGGCGACACGGCCGACACGCACAAGGACGAACCTAGCAAGTTGTGGCACATCTACTTCGTCGAGTCGCTTTACAAGCTTTTGAAGGAGTTGCCGGCCAGTACTGATGATCTGCGCAAGGCGGTTCACGAGCTCGCTCAGCACTATGAGGGCGATGTGGCGAAAGGGAGTCCAGCGTCACCCGCGTCAGCTGCCTCACCTGTCAACTCCAGCGATGTCAACAAGAAACGCCCTGCGCCCCGCGACCGAGCAAGACAGTACCAAGACTCCGAACAAGAGCAAGCGCGTCAAACCGAATTAGAGACACCGAGCTTCACGGTTTACGCCAGAAGCCCCTACACGGTTCGCGTCTCCGAGGGCGCCATTCCCAGCGCCGAGTTTAGTTCCACCACCCCTGCGACGGTCCGGGTCAAGATGGTTCCGGGAAGCGCTGTGTCCGCTGCTGCCGTCGTCAAGTCCGACGACAGACAGTGACAACTGATAAGCGGGGTTTGCTGTTCGATTTGGAAGGGAAGGAGCGTATGGTGAGTTATCCCTCTCGATTCTGGAAATATCCACTCCCCCTTCCACCTTCCGTTCGATTCAGACACTGACACCAACCATCTTCGGCATGCAGGCGAGCAGGAAGGAGCGTCTGGTGAGTTACCCCTCTGGAAATTTCGATTTCATACCACGCACCTTCTCCGCTAGGTCCCAGCTCCAGGGCAGAGAGTAGCCACTGTCGATCTGGAACGCCCGGCACTGACATCAGTCTTTACCGGCATTTAGGGAAGCTTTGAAGGGGATGGGGAAACGGTGCTTCCGCCGCAGCTGGTGGATCATTCGCGGGATAGATGGAGTGACTGCAGATAATTGAAAGTACACTACGTCATGTCATTCTCCTTCATGCTGACCGTTGACCGCTTTGACGGCGAATGGGATTTGCTTCTCCTGTGCATGAACGTGTACTTGATCCGTTTTTCCCTTCATTCTTGCCTAACGAATCAACAGACAATGTCCCGGAAGATTCTAACGGGCCTACTAGATCACTGGAGAAGTCCAAGGTACCTCTGCGCTTTCCTTGGATGGCGGTGAGAGGATATGAAAGGCGCTTTGCAGGCAAGCGTTTTGGGCCTAGAGGGATGCTCTCGCGGAAGTTCCATGGTTTCAAGTGAAAGGCAGAACAGAACAACCGGACGGTTGCATATAGGTCTTGACAAGACAAGAAGAGAATAACTTGTATGTAACATCCCGTTGAGCAAAGACTACAAACAGAGCCATGGGACAGCTCCTCTTGACTCCCCTTCCTTGTCTTCCACGCAGCAACAACTCCCCCGGCACTCCCGTCTAGTATTTAGGCTGCCCTGGTCTCCGTTTCTCTTCTTCTGTTACCACTACAGCATCAGGTCTTTTTTGTCGTTGACTTCCCACCTCCAACAAACAGTGGTCGCACCTCCGTGTATGATCCCGAAACAACCCTCTGCAACAATTATCAGCTCAACCGGCTCCCTCAGCGGCGTCACAGGCAATCAGAATGTCGCAAAACACGGAGGCGAGAAGAAAGGCGGCCGAAGGGTGGTCGAAGCTTCTTAACCTCTCTGTCTATGATGAGGGAAGTGTAGCGGAAGTCCTCCAAAACCTTGCCGAAGAGTTCGACAAGCGAGTCGAGCCAGTATGGTATAGCAACGGCCACAGTATTATGTGGCGTAACTACTTTGTCGCGGTCCTTCAAACGGTTTTGAGGGAGTTGCCACCCAAAGATCGTAGTATCGAAGAATTACGCAAGGAGATTGAGCGCATGAAATCGCCAGTTAAAGCCGCTGCACCACCCAATGGCAACGCTGATGCCAGCAAGCCCGTCGATACCACCTCTACCGACACCACCTTCAAAGTCGACACCCAAGGCGACTACAAAGTCCGCATCGTTGAAGATGGCACTACCACGACCCTTGAGTTTCTGTTGAACGGTCCGGCTACAGTCCAAGTCCAGGTCAATACCTCTGGAGCTGTTGCTGCCGCCCGCACTCCCGCGACCAGTGCTGACATCCCGGCCGATGGACCCGATGGTACTAGTATTGCGAAGCAAGCCAGCAGGTGAAGCCTAGGCTATAACCACCAGAACTTCACCTTTGGAAGAAACATCGGGTGAGTTCCTCTTCCAAAGCATACCACTACGGGCACTCAACGACCCACCATCACCTCCAGCTCGACCTTGCGCCTGTCCGGTATAACATCAACAGACACTGACCTTTCTGGCGATCTAGTGGACGTAGATGCGCAGACTATCTTCGGCGGAAGCTCCCCGAGGAAGCATTGCTGGATAGGTAGGTTAGGGGTGATGGTGAATAGGGGTAAAAAGGGCCAAAGGGGGTAGACACTCGGCAAAACTGAGTTGTTGGTAGCGTGTATGCATGTTCTTTTGTTGGGAACTGGTTAAGAATTGAGGGCTCCTACGCCCTATGGCTTCTAGACTATTGCGTTTGTGTTGGATCCGACCAGCCATTCACTGAAATTTTGTTCATTTTGATATCGACAGGATACTATGTATGGGCTTCCAGGTCCCTCCTTCTTACACAGTATCTTCCTCTGCTAAGGGGCTCAACAGGAGGCCGGCGGAGCCTTCCACGTGGCTTTTGACGAGTTAAGGGCTGTTGTGCACCGCCTGCAGTCTTCACCAGGACATTTCCCCACGTAACCTGTAGCGTCGAATATTCTACAGCCGATACAAAAAGCTCAAGATGAACTTCCATTCTTCCTGCTTTCTTTTTGAGCCCAGAGTACACAGCCTCATCAACACCACTTCTGGCTCTACCTTCGACACTCCCGTCTCTTAGAAGCCACACCATCTGTCAGTATCATCACGCAAGCAGGATGCCCGGACTCGGTACCAGAAACAACGCCAGGTCGGCCAGAAGCTTCGCGGCGAAGCTTGTGGCAGATTGTGACCCTAAAACCCGCAAAAAGCGAGAGGCCGAGCTGACCACCGCCTTGAACAACTTTGCCACGATGTACCAGAAACACGCCAACAGTGTCGATGGTGCAGATTGGCATGTTCACTTCGTCAAGGTACTCGAGGACACTAAGAGCCCCGCCAACGTCAACAGCACTGCAATGGTCAACAGCACCGCCAACGCCAACAACGTTGTCAACGCCAACAATGCCAACAATGCCAACAATGCCAACAACGTTGTCAACAGCACTGCCTTGGTCCCGTTCAAGACCAGCAACGCTGTCAACGCCAACAACGCCGCCATGGTCAGCAGCACTGCTATGGTCAGGGGCAACGCTGCCAACGTCAACAACAACAACAACAACAACAACAACAACAACAACAACAACAACAACAACAACAACGTCAACAACAACAACAACAACAACAACAACGTCAACAACAACAACACCAAACGCCCCGCTGAGGCCATGCACCAGGATGGCAACAACGGTGCTGCTTCAAACCCCAACAAGCGCGTCATGACTGAGGACGCCGTTGCGACCAACTTCAAAGTCAACACCAATGGCGGTTACACAGCCCGAGTCCATAAAGGCACCACTACCTCGGGCATGCGGGCGGGCACGGTTGAGTTTCTGCTCAGCGGTCCGGCTACAGTCCAGGTCCATACCGCAAGTGCTCCCGCCGGAACTCCCGCTTTCGCTCAGCCTGCCGTTCCCGCTCAGGCTGCCACTCCCGCGACCAGCGGCGCCAATGCCCAAGCCGTTGCCGACGGTAAGGGCAGCCCCAGTTCGAGACCGGTGCCCCTTGATATGTACCTTTGATAGGAATATCAGGTATGTGAGAGCGTGAGTCCAGTCCCCTTTTCTGAGGTTTTCACTCGACCTGCACATAAGCCATGCCCATGATGTTGACTGACATATGTCTACGCAGGCAAGCCATCTTCGGCATCAGGACGTTAGGCGTTCCACGAATGGAGGCAGTGAAGGATTCTGGCGGTAACGTCGGGTAGCAGAGCGATCTATGGCTGTTTGAGGACTGAACTAGAAAGTGTGGGAAGAATTTTTCACAAAGGAATTGAGCATAGGGGTCGAAAGATGGGAAATTGTAAGGCACAGCCCGGGCAAACTTGCACTTAGAATGTACAGGTAGTAGGAAACCATTCTGATGTAGCCACCAAGAGATTTGTACCTTCCAGTCGAATAGATGATGTGAAAGCCAAAACAGAGTGACCGAACGCTTGCATATGGGTTCTTGACAAGATAAGGAAAGAACGACTTGAGGATAGAAATGTGAATTGCGTCTCAGAACTCCGCCCTTCCGCTTTCCATCGGTCTATCCTCGCACGCTCTCCCTTGACCACTGCAAACCCAACGCAGCAACAAGTCCTCTTAAACTTTCCTAAACCTTCCGCTCCAAACCCATGTATAGCCGTTTTATGCATCGGTCCCTTTCCCGCTTTTCATCCTCGCAAAACAGCAAGCCCTCGCTCTGGTAGATTTCTGCCGTTGGTGTCGCTGATTCAAGTAGTGTCGGATGCAGAAGATGACCTGTGGCTCTGGGTGCTCCGGAAACGTCAATGTCAGTCATGTTGCGGCACGTACAGCCAGAGACTGGTGCATGCGGAGAAAATGCCTGATGGCCATTGTTGAGTAGTAGGTGCAACCGTGCAAGTGGACAGTTGGATGGACCGGACTGCTGAGTGCCCGGGAAGCTTCGAAGAAGGGACTCACCATATAATGCACAATGCTCAGTCATCACTGCCGTCCGTCGTCATTGCTGTCGGCCTTAACGTCGGCGTTGGTAGCGCTTCCGGGAGCGATCTTGACCTGGACCGTCGCTGGGACATTGGAGGTGAACTCGGCGTTCGGAGTGCCTCCTTCGGTGATGCGGATGGTGTAGGGGCCTTTGGTGTAGACCATCATGCTGCCTCCAGCCGTCTCCGGCACCGTCTTGGTGCGCTTGTTCATCTTAAAGACAGTGTCAACATCGTCTTCATTATCGGTAGCGCGGCGCTTCTTGTTGGCGACGGGGTTGACTCCGGGCGGGACCAAAGCAGCTTGGACTGGTACTGTAGAACCCTCAAACTCTGCAATCTTCATGCGTAAATCCTCGACGCTACAGTCTTTAGGTGGTAGCTCCCTCAAGACCTTGTCGAAAGCCGCGACAAAGTAATCACGCCACGCGATGGCGTGGTGCCAGTTAATAATACACAGTCGAACACCGAGTCGCTTGACGGACTCCTTGGCAAGGTCTTTGAGGCTATCCGCAAGGTCACTGGCAAGGGGTTCCGACTTAGTGTCTTCCAGAAGCAACCTCGACCAGACTTTGGCCGCCCTTCTTCTTGTAGAGGTATCTATGTGTTGCGACATCCTGATCGCTAGGTGACGCCGATGGACGGGGAGGCTAAGGAAGCCGGTTGAGCTGAAAATTGCTGCAGAGGTCGTGCGGTGATGCTGCAGTTGGGAAGTTGGGTCCAACGGCCAACCACTTCTTGGTGAACCGCAGGCTTGAAAGTTGAGGATGTGGTTGTTGCTGTGCTGGGGTAAAGGAAAACGAGCAAAACATAAGGGCGGGGTTCTTTCTTCAAGTGAGACACGTTTCAGGGTTAATTTTCCATCAGAGCTTTGGGCATGTGCATCCTGTGCAGCTGTAGGCTGTATGTACCTTAGCCAGTGTATCACGCATGGGAACACCTGCCCGCTCACTACGAGTTCCTACATCCTACACGTAGAGGTACCTTTAATGTCGAGATCTTTTAAGGTAATCAACAACTACGCATCAATTACCGTCCAAAACCTCTTATCACCAAGTCGCTAGCCCTCATCTCATATACAAAAGACAGTTCCAACGAAATTTATTCCGATCTTGTTATCAGCGAGTTGCTTCCCAATTGCATTCGTAGCGCCGTCCTTTGTAACCGACTTCCAAACACCGTATTGAAGACTCTAGAAACAAAACAGAGGCTCAAGAGAGGAGAGTATATCCCGCATTCTATACTGAATACTTCCAGTCTCTCTGGTAAATGTGGCCGGATTGGGTCTGAAACTCCCGGACCGAGAACTCGCCAGGCGCAACCGCGCAAGACTCAGGGTGCAAACATTCGTGATAATATAGATAAGCCTCCGGGACCAATGCTAGGGAAACATCTGCTGGGTATTGGATTTGATATCATCGTGGTCATGTGGCGAGACAGTATGTGCTTCGGAATGGGGCGGGAACTTGGCACCGAGTGAAGATGTCAAGCAATGTGAGATCGAAGGAAGAGCGCCTTTTTTTCGAGACAAACTCTAATCGGACGCCTTATCATGCTCCAGAGCGGAATTCCACCCTCTTTGCCAGTGAAGTGAATGGGAAATGCTCTCGCTTGAGGCTGAAACTTGTTGGCACTTGTACCCACAATATTTGTACCTTGAGTCCCGATGCCCCAAGGTATCAATCCCCCACCCATCACTTCTCAAACTTCCAGTCGCAAACCAACCAACATCATCCAACACAAAACCGTCCGAGCCTTTTACCTGGTCCCAAGGTCTCACCATGACAGCGCCACAAGGCAAGCCTCTCCTATCCCAGATGGGACCGTCAATCCAAACAAGGAGAAGGAAGGCGGCCTTGAAATGGTACGACTATCTCTTGAAGGACCTCGCCCCGTCTGCCGAAGGCTGGGAGATGTCGATGGCCCTCAAGGAGTTGGCCGAGGAGTACGAGGCATATGATGAGACCCCCCATCCCTTTGGCGACGGCTACAACATCAGGTGGAAGAGATTCTTTGTCTTGATGTTCCAGACGATGCTCAAGAAGTTGCCGAATGGAATCGTTGACTTGGAGCAGGCCATCGAGGCGCTTGAGCGCCCGGCAGCGCCTAATCAAGTTGGACCTGCGATCATCAAGGCCGCTCCCAACGTCAACAGCACCGCCATTGCCAACAACGTCGCGAATGTCAACCAAGACGTGGCCAAGGCCGCCGCCAATGTCAACAGCGCCGCCAACCTCAAGCCCGCCGTCAACACCAACGTCAATGGCGCCACCAAAGTCAACACCGCTACCAATGTCAACAACGCTGCCAATGTAAACAGCACTGCTATGGTCAACAACGCCTCCAACCCCAACGCCAACGCCATCGCCAGCGCCAACAACAACAGCAAGAAACGCCCTGCCGGAGCCATGGACCATGACGGCAACAATCGTGATGCTTTGCACCCCAGCAAACGCGTCATGACTGCCAACTATGCGGCACTTCCCCCCGGGACTCTCTTCAGAATCGATACCCAAAGCCTCTACAAAGTCAGCGTCACTGAAGGCGCTACTCCCACCTTCAAGTTGAAGTCGAACGGCCCTGTGGCGGTCCATGTCAAACTGAATCATGGAGGTGCCGCTGCTCGGGCTCCTCCTACTCCTGGTACTGTCGATGCTCGGGCTCCGGGTGCTACCGCTGCTCCTGGCGCTATGGCTGCTCCCGGTGCTATGGCTGCTCCCGGTGCTACCGCTGCTCCCAGTGCTCTCGCTACTCCCGGTGCTCTCGCTGCTCCTGGTGCTGTTGTCCCTGCAGTTTCTGCTCCCGCTCCCGCTGTCGCTGTTTTCGCTGCGCGGGCTTCTATCGCTGCTGCTGGAGGCGTTGGCAACGCAAAGCCGACAGGTACGGGCTGGGAAGGCATGGGCTTCGGCGATGAGTCTTCGATTTCGATGTCATCTGGTGAGTGCCTCTCTTCTTCGCAGCCTAACTTCCGCTTTGTCTTTGATTTAACACTCAACTTCTAGACACCGATACCGACAGCGATATTGTTTGATATCCAGGGGCCGGACCTTCTTGATATCCAGGGGCCGGACCTTCTCGGCATCGAACCTTCAAGGCGAAATGAAGGACATGAGTACCTAAAGATCGCCTGAGTAATTGGTGTGGTTTCGGATGATGATTGCAGAGAGGACAGATGAAGGCGCCCATGTGTCGTCAGGTCGGGTACCTTGAAAGTCTTTGAAGGGAAAGTTGAAGATATGCCGGGCACAGAACGATGACGGATATTTGCCATTCTGGAGGGAACTAAAGCGGAAACTCGTAGAATTACACCAGAAAGAAGAAATGAAGCAGTCCTTCATCACATCAATCGACGTGAATGAGCCTTAAAGTAGCCAGCAAAGATGGCGAGCGGTTGTGAGAATAAACTGAACACGTCACGGTCTGATACATCACACCTTCGGAATCACGAAGAATACCGCTGTTTTGCAAAGGTCTTTCTTGACCAAAGCAAGCGGTATTTGGGCTGTCTATGTTCGGCACCCAGATGTGAGGTGAGTGGACCAGGCAGCCGGCGGCGTCTTGCATAAGTGCTGCATTGCAGTGCCCTCTTCCTTTGCCAACCGTGATGGTTTTGGGTGCTCCTTCCTTGACCACCTGCAGGACCGACAACAAAGGGAAAGTGCATTATCGCTGATGGATCGAGATTGGAACGTCAATGCCGGAGAATGGAAAGGGAAGGAACGCTACCTAGGTACGCAAGGAAATGCATCCATTATCCGACGCCTACATTGAGGTACAGCAACTGCCGGGACAAACAGGAACGAACGTCGCTGCGTGACTCCCACCTTATTTGGTTTATTCCGTCCTCCGACCCGACCCCTCCATTCTTCTTTGTCTTTTACATCCGCATACCACCGCTTGATCACCTTCTACGACAGCTCTCAACTCACCTTCTGCCGCGGCAACCAACATGGCGCATCTTTTTAGGGAAGGCTTTTCCCTAACCGGCAACGATGCCGAGCTGGTGGCTGCTCTAAAGGCAATTGCGGTCAAGTTCCGGCCCAATATCTACGACGAGGAATGGTATCAATATGCTGTTCTCAGCCTCAACAAGTTCTTGCGCGACACACCACCTGAAGGCAGCGATGAGCTACGCAATGCCTTGGCTGCGTTGAAGGCCGATTCGACCCATCACCCAGATCTGCCCACGCCCACTGAGTCCATGACAGGCGTCGCACAATCAACACCTGCGACGAAGAACTCGGTTCCATCGCAAAAGGATGATACGAAAGCCCAAAAAGGAGCAACCAAGCGGCCCAAGATCCAAGAAAAGGCACCGAGCTTTACTGTGCACACCCAAGGCGAATATACAGTCCGTGTCTCAGAAGGCGCTACCCCTACCGTCGAGTTCAACCTGAACGGCCCAGCTACTGTCCAGATCAAGACCGCGGGCCCATCTGGTGCTGCATCTTCTCGCCCAGATCCTGTACCTGTGGACAACCCTTCCGGTCTGCGTCCTTGCGGCGCAGTACCAGGCACTTACCATCAGATGAGCCTCGATGATACCAGGCCAGCACCGTGCTGCGCCTCCCCTTGAGATGTAAGTGCCTTTTTCCGGTGAGTCGAGATGGCCAAGCCACGCCCCAGAACCACAGAAGACCCCCTATCCTCCGCTGCTTGCTGGATCTTCTTCTCTTGTACCAGTATCAGGTTCACCAGCTAACCTCTTCCTGCATAAACAGGAGCGCATGTCACAACGACGATGGGCAAGGTCGATATTTGGGGACCAAAAGCCAGACTGCCACCACCATACCGAGAACATTCGCTGGGTGTCACTTGAGGAACTTTGTTACATGTGTCATTGTTGGGGAGCCGTTGGTGTGTTCACGAAGGCCATGTATCAGTATAGCCCTGAGGAGGAGACGAGGATGCAAAAGGGGAATCTATCGAGGGCGCTGGAGAGATTTCAACATGGTCGCGGAGAAACCTATTTTGAAGCTACCTCTAGGCATCATCACCCATCTATGTGCTTTGGCGACAAGGTATGACTTGTATTTCCACATACACCCCACGTGCCTTTGGATGTGAAGATCAATACCAGCCCTGAGAGTCTCTGTCGCACACTTCGAACGTTCGGACGATACCTAATCAAACAGATTTCTCGTGGGTCTATTCATCTCAAAGATCATGGCAAACACGCCGCCCCGCTTAGTTGCCGAAATATTTACTTTTCCCTCGTCTATCTTGGACCAAGCCCTAGCCTCCTTGTGGACAACTCTCAACTCTCCCTCGACTCTCTTTTGCTTTCCTCTTCTCTGGCATAACAGCCACATCTTCCCATTCTTTAGCCTGCCATCACGGACACGTCGCGTCAAAAAGATTTCCTCTCCGGCCAAGCTTTCCAACTTATCGACTCACACCATCAACTGCTCTTTAGGCTACAATCACCAAGTCTAGATACCGAAAAGCACTATGAGAGAGGTCTCAAAGAAGGAGGCGGGCGAAGAGATGATGGGATATTTGGAGGGCGAGTTTGAAACCGAGGATTGGCAGTTCGAGATTGCCGATGTTCTCAACATTGTTGGCCTCAAGTATGTAGAGCTCGCGTCCGATTGCGAGGAGATCGATGTGGACCTGGCTTCCGCTTATTATGAATACTTCGTTCTAAGCCTCAAAAAGCTGGCAAGAGACCTACCGCTCAATCATATTGACAGTGTCCGGGAGGCTGTCGAACAGCTCGAGCGTGAGGACATTGAGGTTAAAGCTAAGGCCTACGGAGGACGGGTGACTTTTCCTTCACCCAAGAATGGCAACGGCAAAAGGCTTGCCAATGATCAAGTCGCCGAGGAGACCCCGGAAGCCCAGGAGCGGGCTAGCAAGCGCGCCAAAACTGACGATAGCACCGGTTTCACCTTCAAGACCAAAGGTGCCTATACAGTCCGCATCTCCGACTCCGAGGACGCAAATTCCTCCAAACTTAACTTCAATGGTCATGGTCCAGTTACTGTGACGGTCTGTGAGAAAGACATTGCTCCTGACTCGATCAGCTCCAGCGGCGACGACGATGAGCAGCAGGCAGGATTAGCTTAGGGTATGGCCACATGCCGCAATCGTTACCTGGTGAGTTTACCTCGACCCTTGCTTATGATATATTACTGACATATATCGGTACATGCAGCAGTCCAGATGGACGGATTCAACATGGATAATTGAGTTCGGTGGTGACGAAAGCGGGGTGTAGGAGGCTAGAGATGGTCTGCAATGTGACCATAGAGCGATGGGGAGTCGGTTCTTAGGGTGATGGGTGCATTGGAGGACGAGTGAACGGATGAACAATTTGCATCTTGACTCCAAACCTCCTATTGCTGCCTACAATTAGACTATTAGAGACCGCAAGAGAGACCACAGGAAGCACACGAGCGGTCGTGAGAACAAACTGAATAGTACGTTACATCACGCCTTGTGTAAACTATTGCAAGCATCAACGTTTCTTTCTTATACCTTTTGATTAAAATCCAAGCTATCTCTTGGATTAAGGAATGTATAATCGACTCTAAGCGACGTGTTCTCAATCGTTTACGAGACATATTACACTTTTGTAACGGCCTTTCCTGGCTAAGGCGAGCTGTATTGGACTGTCTTTAGCAGGTATGTTCGGTTTACTTTCACGATCTTCGGCACACAAGATGCGGAATCTTCAGATGAATAGAGGTAGTCTCGCCCAACGAACATAGAGGTAATATTTGGGACGCGGCCGTCACGTCTTCGCCCCACTCACCTGTAAATATCCCCTCTATCGCCTCTTACTCCGTGATGAATAAAGACCCAACCGCAAACCACTAATCACGAGAGTCATCCTACATAGCCCGGTGGGAGGCCCCAACTACCTATGTATAGGGAATCTTGACCGCTGCCGCTAGGGAACCAGTGTCCCTGGGTGTACCAGGTGAATCGCACTATGATCCCAATACAAGATAGTTGCACGCTGACGAAACCGAGATGGCAAGCTGATGTAAGGTATGAATGAAAAGTTAAGGTAGTGATGTGAATGGCTTGTCAAACAAAGAGTAAGGTCCTAGAAAGCGATGTTTGCGAACTTTTCTCCTCAAAGTCAACAGGACCTTTGAGGTCTCGTGCCCTGGATCCCGTTCACCGGGAACCTTCCCATCCACCCGCACTCCTTTCTAGTATTTAAGGCTTCCCTTATTTCCAAATCTCCTCCTCGATTACCACTCCAGAAACCAGCCAAATTCCCCGTCCTTGTCTTCCCCGCTTCGGTCACACCCATCAGCCAACAACATGGTACACACCGACGTGGCCATAGAGGAATTCGTCGAATACCTCCGGGACCGGGAGTGGTCCGAGACCTGGCGCTACCAGATCTCCGAAGTCCTACAAGACCTCGCAGTTCACTACCGGGCGCGGGCCGTAGACAACGATGTCGCAGGCGACGACGAATCCACATTTGACCTGAACTTCTCCTGGCACAACTTCTTCGTCAAGGGCCTCAAAAGATTCATCAGGAGCTATCCCGAGAACAACCCCGAAGCCGTTGAGGCAGTCGTCGACCAGCTTGAGCGCGAGGAGATCGAACTCAAGGCTGAGAGGCAAGGTGGACGCGTGGTTTTCATGCCTCATATCCCGCACAAGTACATGAATCATCCCGATGGCAAAAGCCCTGCTCAGTCTCTGGGTCCTGAGTATGAGAGGCCCGCTAAGCCTATCAAGTTGGATGGTCAACCCGTGTCGTATCAGATTGTGGGAGAGGGAGTTTCGACGGTTCGCATCACAAACGCGAGCCAGAACACGGAGTTTGTCGTCACTGGCCCGGCCACTCTTCAGATTATGCCGGCTGGCTCCATGCCGACTGGCTCCATGTCGGCTGGCTCCATGTCTTCCGCCGCTGCAATCACTGAGAACGTTGTTGCCGGTACTGCGGCCAACCCCAACAAGAAGAGAAAGGCGATACAGGAAGGAGACATAGAGGCCTAGGTGGTAGGCTTAAGGCTAAACCATCCTCCGCTTTGGGAACGAGCACTTGGTGAGTCCCTCTCCGAAGGAACGAACTCCAACCTCATCAAGCTTTCACCCATGGTTTGACCATTGCGTAGGTCTTGCTAACTCTTTCTGCGCATTTAGGCGTACCTTACCTATGAAGTTTCAGCGCTGAGCCCGTATTGGATCTTGTAAGTGCCCTGTGGAAGAAGGAGGATAATGCCAGAGCTGGTGATGACGGGTGAGGGGTGGTGGATGGCGCTGGGGCGATTATGTCAGGGGCAGAAGAGCAACTGACTTTGCCGGTATTGATGCTAGTCAGGACAGAAGCTCTAGAAATAACGCTGCCTCCGAGGAATCGGCAACTTGAGAGGGGCCTGGCCGTAGAGGTAGCTCATGAGGTATGCCCTAATCAAATGCACAAGATTATTACCACTTCTATTAACCCATTGATGCCAATGGAAGTCTCGAGAACAGCGGCTTGGAAGGGCATCATCTCTTCCTTATTGCTGCCTGAACATGGGCACTTGGTGACAGGTGTGAGATGGGTCAGGAACAAGATAGAGTACTGTGTACACGGTATATCATTCTGGGGGAGACCGGTCGGCACGTGCCGAAGTGGAATGCCGGTGACCCAAAGGGTGGGCTACAGACCGGCAAGGGAAAGGGAAGGCGGTCAGTACTGGCAACCGCTCCCGGTCAATGAGGACTTGCTCCTTCCTCTTCTTCTGAGTTCACATTGAACGGTAAATTACCCCCGCATCAAAATCTCCAATTACTTCCTCAACCGCTTTCCTCCCGTCGCGCCTCCCTGGATCGCAAAAAGAAACACACGTTGATTCCAAGCGCTGAGGCTAGCATCGTCAAGAAGGCAGTTGCACCACAAGACATCCCTTTCGCGCGTAGGTACTTTCCCTCTCGGTCGCCTTGAGTACCTTCCCTACCTTATCAACCTGCCTTCATCTCACACTCATCCAAGTATCCCCGCAGGCAAGATGGTCAACAGCAATCCGAATGTCAACCCACTCAACCATCCGATGGTGAAGAAGGAGGTGGACAAAGAGGAAGCGATTGACAACTTCATCGCTTTTCTCGAGCAAGACGTCCACGCCGACTCTTATACCACCAAGCTTGCCAACACTCTCAAAGACATTGCCGTCAAGTACAAAGAACTTGCCGATGATGGCACGAGTAGTGCTTGGACTTGGCACAAATACTTTGAGATGAGTTTCAACAAGTTCTTGATGGACTTGCCCAAGACCCCTGACGAGCTGCACAAAGCAGTCAGGAAGCTCACCGAGATGGATGTCGTCTTCGAGGCTTCCTGTCGCGGAGTGGATGTGCAGGTTGTTCCGAAATACCGGGACCAGTCTACCTCTACCTTTACGGATGCTCAAGAGAGTAGCAGCCGCAACAATGTCAACGCGGTTGCGAAGAGACTCGCCGAGTACCTGGCCGACGGCAAAAGCACCACTGATGCTGAAGGCCGCCCTAGCAAGCGCATCAAGGTTGAAGGTGAGAATGCAACCATCTTCAAACTGGAGGACGACGACACTCCTTGTACGGTTCGCGTTTTCTCTGATGATGGCACCATCTCTAAGCACGACCTCATCGTGGAAGGTAGCGGCCCTGCCATCTTGACGGTCAAAGTCCAGAAGAATGACGTTGCTGCAAAGACGTCCAAGTTGTGAGAAAAGGTAAGCTTCGATCCGTCTTCTTCCAAACAGCCATCACTTGCTCCCACTCACCAGTGCTTAACCATCTCGTAACCGCTGCTAACCATCCGAACCAATCTAGGCGTACCTACTATACACCCTCAGAGTTAAGCACGTCACCGACATATGATGAGGAAGACTTGGAGGAGCATACCGGCAGTTCTGAACCTGAGGATGTCTTGCTGGTGTCTGAAGTTGTACTGGGTCGTAGGAACCAATGTCGAGTTGGTTTGGAGGTGGTGGGCGGTGGATGAGGAACTTCTTAATACAATATTAGAGGTACTAAAGACATCGAAATCTTTCATCGCCAGTTGATACGATATCAAACATCACATCCCTGCTACATTTGGCGTTTGCCTGGATCAAATTCATCAGATCAAAGGCTCCCGCGGGACTCCCTTCGTCTGAACATGAAGCAAACCAAGTCGTTGCCCGAAACAAAGCGCTTCATCTTTTGCTCCTCTAAATTTTCTTTCTCCTTGTTACGGTACGTACTTATACCCATCGGCCTTCCATAACTCTCCTCCCTTTTCTTCTTGCTTGATTATAAGACCCTCGCCTTCCTCACACTGTCGCCATATTCGAAGAGAGATTGTTCAACGCGACTCTCCTTTGCCCCCGTCACTCCCGCGATCAACTTCATTTCAGCTTCCACTCATCTCAGTATCCGCGCAGGCAAGATGGTGAAGGAACAAGACGACAAGAAAAAACAAGCGGCAGACGAGTTTGCCTTGTACCTCTCCGAGGATACCTCTAACCTAGAGGAAGGTTGGCAGCGCCAGCTTTCGGATGCTCTCAAAAAATTTGCGGTCAAATACAACGAGCTTTCACCGGTGGGCGCAGATGGGTCGGGCGAATGGCATGACTATTTCGTGATGGGCCTCAAGAAGTTTTTGAGGGAGTTGCCGCCAACTACTACCGACTTGGAGAAAGCACTCGAAGCTCTCAATCGCGATGAGGTCGCAGCCGAGGCTCAAGATTGCCCCGCCAAGCGTGTCAAGCACGGAAACGAAGATGCAACAACTTCGAGAGGTGGTTTCACTGTCGAAACCGAAGGCTCCCTCACATTCCGCATTTCCGATGACACCAGAACCTCGACCTTCAACCTCAACGGCCGCGGCCCTGCCATCGTGACGGTCAACGTCCAGAATAAACTGACCACCGCTCTTGCCTCCACCAACGGCAACAAAGAGGCCAAGAAGGAAGGAGCAGCCTAGGTGTAATGAGCGTTGGCCATCCTTCATATTGGGAAGGAACAACCGGTGAGTGTCATTGAGGCTTCCGTTTAACCGGGCAGGGGCGCAAGCGACCTGTTCGTCACCTCATCCTTCCCTTTCTACTCGACAAAGTCCAGGGCCTTTACTGACTCTCTTTCCTCATTCAGATGCACACATCCTTTCCCTTCATTGATGCCGTTAGCTGCTCGGCCAGGGTGGACATGTTGAAAGAAAGATGGCATTACATTCGATGCGACGGAGTCAACCACAGCAGGAGGTCCTTCCTCCAAATCTCAAGGAAGGCGTGGTTCTTGGATTCGCGTACCTCTAGGTCGGTTTGGAAGCCCGGTTTGCAACAAAACATGGAAGTAATGGCGTTGAAGGAAATTTCTGGTTGCGCATTCTAGCAAAGCTCTGCCGTTCAACAAGACACCGTCACCGCATGATACCGACCGAATTCGAGAAGGTCAGAGCACGGGGGGTGGGTCAGAGGGATGCGGTGCTGACTTCAACCGGCGCCTGGATGTTGTTGTAGCAAGGATACCTCTAGACATAAAGGCACAGCGTTTACAATTTCATGGTCCAAAGGTCGCGTGATCTCTCACTGTACGGTTGACTGACGCTACACAAGGCTTCATTCGCGGACAATGAATGTATCTGGTAGTGAAGGAAGCTTGTCGTCAGGCCGGAGTGACGGGAAGCTTCCAAGTGAATCTCTTAGGTTTTCTTGCTGGCTTGCCTCCTCATGGTTCTTGCAACGTTACATATTTACTTTGTCCTCATCTTCTTGACTTCTTCCTATAAATCGACAGAATCGTCTTGCAGTCGCGCTCCAGAACGAATAGTGGCTTGAACATCAACTTGCTCTTCTCCTCCCCACTCCAAACCCAGGTATGTCTAACTTGTTGGTCGTTTTGTCTAGAGGTACCTTACTATACTGTCTATACATTTGGCAGGCCCTTCGCTCACTGACACTAGCAGAACCCTGTTTGCCCCCAGTCATTAGGAACAATCGCGCAAGTAAGATGGCGGAAGAGACAAACGACCAGGCGATTGAAGATTATGTTTGGCACCTTCAGGAGAAGTACGTTGATCCCAGACTCTGGGCGCTGGACATCTCACTTTTTTTCAAGCAGCTTGCGGCCAACATGAGCAAGATTGCGCCGGTTGAAGGGGATGGCAGCATATACACTTTCAAGGGCTTGGTGGAGCTTTTGAAGCAGTTGTCGACCGACCGTGATTTGAACGACACACTTGCAGAGATTGCCGCCATGTCGCGCAAGCAAGGAGTGGATGTCAACTTCCCCTCACCTGAGGAGGTTATTGACGAAGCTTCCATTGAGGCCCAAGTAGTCAAGGCCGATTTGTTCAGCTTCGAGACCAAAAGTGCCTACACCGTTCGCATCACCGACGACACTCCTACTTCCGCGCTCAGCAGCTTCACTCTGAACGGCAACGGCCCTGCCACGGTCACCATCCGCGTCCAAAGAAAGACCGATGCCACTGCCACCTCCAACAGCAACAGCGATGTTAGCCAGGAGCACGCGGAGTGGGCCTAGGCCGTTCGCTGTCATGGTCAACTTGTCAACTTGGCAAGAACCCCTTCAATTTTTACGACGGGATACTTAGGAGCTAACGCTCTGGCAAACGCAGGGGCGGAATAAGGGCTTGTGAGTTGCAGATCAATGTTGGGGATTGCACATTGGGCGGATTCAGAGAGAAAAAGAAGGTCTATAGCATCTCCAAAGTATCTTACCGTAGCCGGCAGCCTGTGAAAGCGCAGTCTTTGCACGAGATTGCAAACAGAGAGGAAAAATTCATACAGTGAACTTCGTGGCCGCAGAGAAAAGCAGCCCATTCCATGTTAACCCATTTACACTGGAACCGCTGGTCCGGCTTGTACTCCTTCAATCCTTCTACTCCCGGCACTGTGCCCTTGCCGCGGTTGCTGAATCCATTGGCGCTGCGGTTTGACACGATGCTGAATGTACAATTTGGGTCACTCACTCGACGTCTGAGGCTGTTAGCCTCTCGTCCCAAGACAGCAAGCTGGGCAGTGAAGTTGACGAGAAACTTCTCTCGACAGCCCGTGTGTTCTATGGAGTAGGTAAATAACATCAGATGAAAGGACCATGGGTACTTCGTCTGGTGGCAATGTTCATGTGAACGGAATCCTGCAAGTGAATGGTCGTTAGCTGAAGATAACAGAGACGTGGTTTCTTGAGCCTTGGCATGGGCTGATCCGGGTATAAATTCCTTGCCTGATCACAATCCTTCCACCATACATCATCTCTCGCTCGCCTTCAACGACGAACCGCCACTACCAGACCCATTCTTCCAGCTTCCGGTCATCGGCACCACCCTGCAAGCACGATGAACGATTACCAGCGCATTTACCACGGATATGCAATCGCCGCTTTTGTGAAGTTCCTCCAGGAGAAGTACACTTACCCCGACCATGGTGACTCCGACATTGCGATGTCAGAGGCCCTCAAGAGCCTTGCGGTCAAGTACAAGGAGCTTCTGGACGCCAACGGAATGGAGCAATTTGGGGACATGGCCCCGAGCGGATTGTGGATTGATTACTTCTCGTCTAGCATCCTGAAGCTTCTCAGGGAGCTGCCGCCCAACAACGTGCAGGACCTCAGCAGGGAGGTCGACAGGCTTCGTCGTGAGGAGGCCGAGATCGAAGCCAGGGCTCTTGGAGGCCAGATCGTTTATCGTGAAGCTACCTCTAGCGATACCACAAGCGCCTCAATCGAGATCAAAGGAGCCTACACCATCCACGCCTTGGAGAATGGTCTCATCTCTGCACTCAACCTCAACGGCGACGGTCCTGTCACGATCAGTGTTGTTGTCCAGAAGAAGGGCAACCCCAACCCCAACGAGGCAAATCAGAACGGATGGGCCTAGGCCACAAGTCCTTTCCACTCGGAGGAGTACCGAAAGCATTACCTGGTAAGTTCCCGGCAGTCTCACAAGACACAACACTCGAGGCCGAACCATCTCTCTGACCATCCAAAAGGTATCTGCACAGGAGAAGTGTGGATCGCCACTGCAACTTTTGAAGGACGGATCCGAATGGTTGGGGTTTCGGCTTCCTTGGTCAGCTAGCTCACACTTCAAATTGAGCAACAGCAAGGACAATTGGCTGTCATGCTACATGGGCAGATGGAGAAGGGGCCACGGGAAGCGGAAGTGACTTGATGGCCATTGGCCAAGGGATCAAGCTGGGCAAATGCGATCTTGGGGAAATGAAGCCAGGGATGGAAAGTGGAAAGTAGTATGAAGTCCTCTTCAGAGTAGCGAATCGAAGCACTCTTTCCACGAAAGATCGTTGGCCGTAACAAGCGGACAAAAGCGAACACCTTTGCGCCTTCCATTCGTGCATGTTCTTGTGAAATCTTGCCGACAAAAACCGACGCGGAACTTCTTGTCCGCGCAAACGCGCTACCAAAAGGATTGGAAGGAGCGCTGGACCGCAACCTTCATTGCTGACTTCTTGCTCCGTCCGCAGCCCAGTCATCAAGCGGGGCATTGTGCCCTTGAACACGGGCGATTATTTCCCACTGCGCACATTCGATTACCCCTTCTCGTCTCTCAAGTGCTGTCAAGGTGAGTGCATAGGTATCCTCTCTCCATTGCTTCATCTTTGTCGAACTCAAGGTAACCGCGACGATGAGATTCCCTTCGAAAAGCGCACCTGGTGAGTTACCCCCGGTTCCGGGCAGCGTTCTGACTTCCAAGTAATACTGACAAGTCTACCTACCTACCTATCCAGCAGCAACCGGGATACAGATGGTAGACAGCGATACAGAGGAAGGAAGACGTTCCCAAGATGGCTGATCCGAAGCTGGCTTGGCCATGGATTCTCGGGTACCTTATATAAACCGGGCTTCCCCCCACCGACTGGAGGTGTTCTCTTCTTGTCCAGACTCATCACACTTTTCACACAATCAATTTGTTGCTTTCCATCTTCCTATTTCGCTTAGACACAATTCCCTTTTCCCCTCTCCATCATTCGTTTACACATCAGTTTTGGCCCCAAATGTCGCACTAGCACTTCGACGATTACTTGCGGCAGATAGCCGCCCAGCTGCTGCAACCTTTTCTCCTCCCCCAAGAATTGCAGTTTGTAACACTTCTGCGCGAGCTGTCCCACCTGTACTTCCAACTCGCCAGACCATTAGACACTGTGCGAACGGAGCGACAGCACGCCATGCATCACCTGATTGTCACGAAGGTGACCAAGGCATTGGAAGACTTGAAGAAAGTATGTTCCCCTCCTCCCATTAACCAATCCCCTCTTACTCACAGCATCGAGAACGAAGCAGAAGCCGCAGAAGCGCGGCGAGCGCAAGAACGCCATAGCAACCCAGCCTAAGCGATAACTGAATCAACGTTTCGGTATGTCGCACTACAACTTCACGTCTTTCCTGACTCATGCTAACCCATTGGAGACCCGCATGTGGGAACTGAGAAGAATGGGCGGAAAGCGTTGATCGCCTATCTCAGTATATAGAAACATCCGAGCTACGTTACCCTGGGAGATCTTCAAATAATTCTCCTACTTCCACAGGGCGAAAGTTTCCTCCTTTTCTTAACTCTGTCATGGGATATTGCAGTCTGTGTTGAGGCTTGAGGGTCGGAATCATGACCATACCTCCCACCATCTCTTTTCCGTTTCTTGTCCCAATCGAATACTGACAGGCTCATACACGAACAGCAGTACAAGGGGCATTTGCAGGAAGCCGTCAACAACTCCGAAGCATCCCCTATGCCTACTCCCTCTTCCTCAGTCAGGGTCGTCACTACCGAAGCTGTCACACTAGTTGTCACCACTTCCGAGACTGCATCGTTGAGAATCAAGTCACCAGCGAGCTTCATCACGCATGAGGTTGCGTCATTTTGCACCTTGGACCTCAAGGGCACTGTCGAATTTGATGTAAAGGTCTCTCTCAACTTCGAGATTAGACTGGACCCTGGCGGAGAGGCCCGCGTGACGACAAAGAGTTTTACCCGGTTCGTCGTGAAAACAACCGGTCCCGCCCTGTTTGTCATCAAGGAGGGCATCAGGTGCAGGATGAAGGATTATATCACTTTCCAAGGAGCCGCGGACGGGATGGCCTGTTTCAAGGCCAACGCCGCTGCTGTAGTCGGGTTTGAGACGGAGGATGATATTACGTTCAATATGGATGCAAGTGGACAGGGGGAAGAGTAGGCGAGAGAACCTGACCATGGGAGAAAAGGCATCGAGGGGGAGTTATGGTGTTGGAATGGGGAATTCGGATGCCATCTCGTAAGGTACAGGTACCCATGTTAGGTAAAAGGTACTAGTCAAAGTGTTCGGGAGCCCAGAACATGAATCAGGGACGCCAGGCAGACAGATCTATATTCCACATGATTGATATCTTCTACTTGCATCGGAAGTAAAGCCAGGTTCCGTGCCGAAGGTATCTCACCGCGCGATATTGTGTGATGCGGGTGAAGATAAGGGTTGGATACCTACCTCCCGTCTACGGGCAAGTTCGGGGTTCCGAATTATCTGTTTATGCAGACGGGTGGCAGTGAAAGAAGGAAAAACGAACCTGCGGGCACTCGCCACCCTGCACCTCCACCTCATCTGCAGCTTTCAGGTTGCAGCTCTCCTAGACTCCAGGGTGAGAGTCAATCGCCAGACCAAGATTCCATGTACATATGTAAAGGGCGCGTCCTTGACACGTTGCTGGACTTACCGGAACTCCAGGTTTGGTTAGGTAATTTCTGCTGCCCATGTTGGCCGAATCCGTGCGTTGGCTCCCATTATTTTGTCGAATACCTACCTCTATTGACTGTATGCATTACCAATATTCCTGCATTGCATATCGGTCCAAACACGTTGCCTCAACTCATATATCTAGCCTAGTAGGTATATAAGGATGGACTTGTTTCTCCATTCATTCCTTTCTTCTCTTCTCTTTTCAATCAATTCAAGCATTCAAAACCCCACCCATCTACTCTCGTCTGGTGTCAACGTGCACTCAGCAAATTTCGATATATTCAACCTGCCCTTGAATTTCGATTTGTTTCGTTCAATTTTCACCATTAACATCAACCACTTTTTATTCTTCGCCTTTCGCACTCCAACGTCACTATCTCTTTGCTGAAATCAAAGACCAAGATTTCCTGATTCTTTCCAGCTTCTTACAAGTTGCACACTCTACTCCGTACCGCCACGAACCTCTTTTTCCTCAATTAGCACTCAGCTACTCGACAATAAAGCAGGTGCTCGTCTTTCTCGGCCTGACAACTCCAGCTGCCAACATCTATCCCACTTGGCCCCGTATCCTCCACGGTCCTTTTCCATCCTCTTGATTGGAAAACACCTATCCCGGGCCTTCAATCACCGCAACCACTCTAGGTATACAAGACATGGCGACCCCCAACGACTGTCTTGGAACTTTGGAGATCCTGCTGTCCGAGGACAAAGTGGAATCACAGTACCGGAAGGGCGCACGGAAAGCAAAGCCTAAGGATAGCCCGCCCATCGTCCGCATTACTTCGACAGAGTCTGCACCAGTCACGGTCGGACTGAAGAGGGCCAGCCACGTCTATACCTCCACCAACGGCCCCATGAAGCTTACCCTAGATAAGTATCCCGGAAATGACTTCCACGCACGATCACATGCTGACCCTAATTTCGAGATCGCAAGCTTATGTCCTGACGAACTGAATGTAAAGGTGGAAGCTGATAGCGGTGGTGTCGTGTTGTTCGACACCCTGCCGGGGACCAAGTTTTCGGTTCAGATTGAGGAGTCTGGTGTTGTGTTCGAGTTCGGCGGCAATGTCCTATTCGAAGGCATAAGCTTCACTAGGGATCTTTCGATTAAACCTTATGCCCCGGTCAACGGTTTATGCACAGCCAGGACCCTGCGTCCTTGCAAGATCTCGTTTTACGCCCCTTATGCCGCCACGGTTGAGGTGGTCCGGGCAGATGCGCCTCCCAAGTCATCTCAGAATGAGATGCCTCTTTCTTCGGATAACCCCCCCAAGCCAGACTGGTCTGAATTTGAGATAATTTCCAAGCCTACTCAATCAGCTTGAATACAATGCCCGGTTAGAGAGACCGTTAGGAGACAACCGATAGGAAGCTGGGAAGGAACGCGCAAGTACGGGTGCTTTTATGAGCAAATGCGTTATCACATGGAGGGCTTGGTGTCGAAGTGAACGGAGTGGATGTAAACACGAGGGCACGAGAATGGTGGTGATTTTTCTTTTTTTGTTTAATGAGGAAGAAAGAGGACGAAGGAGAGGTGGAGGATCCCTCGATACATGTACACGAGTAATCGATGGGTTGAGCACTTGGAAGGTGCAGGTAGCTTTTTGTCTCCAGATAGGTAGGACGAACGAACAGCCACTGAACGAATTGTATTCCATGCTTTCCACCGCCACTTTTCACTTCCTCGAACTGTGTAATGGGCTTTAACCCCGCACGTGTTTGGTTTTCTCATGCCCACGGACCTACCGGGAAATAGGTAATCTTCCTTGATGCCCCGCCTTTCCACTTCTCTTTCCACCACATCACCACTGCCTCACATTTGACCCAAACGTCAAGAACGCACCACGACCGGTTCTTGACCTCGCCGCGGCTAGTAAGTACATTCTGAGCTGAGATCTTTGCGCCGCCTGCCTACCCTCTGGGTCTCCCTTTGTCTTTTACATCACCACCCTCACTTAGCGAGCTTTTCCCCGCGTTCCAATTGTCCGCCGTAGCCTCGTTTTTCTTTTGAATACATCACATATTCCTCTACCCTTCTTGCCGAACACTACTGTGGCGATCCAAGCGAGATCGTCTTGAGCTTCAATAATTCTCTAACCTTTGCTGTGACTGCTGTTTACAGGTTCCTAACATCCCCGAGCTATTTTCAAGTCGCAAGAGCTCCCTCCAAGCTTTAAGCCCGTTCTACATACGACATGGCGGAGACTGTTGACGCGTCCATTACCACACTCCTCGCCGTAACTGGAGATACTGCCAGACTCCTCGTCGAGACTACCGAGGTGTTCAACGTCACCGCCACTGGGACCGTCCACTGGGATGCCGTCCCACAGGACTTTCCGGGTGGCTCGGCTAGCTTTAAGATAGAGTCCGGTAAATTCAATGTCACGACGGTTGCTGCTGCAACATTTATGTTGTTGTTCGACAGCAATGCTGCTGTGTACAAGAGGAGCGGGATTGAGTTTCAGCCGGTAACGGTAGAGCTAGAAGGACCTGGCCATCTCGAGGTTTCAGAAGGAGGAATAGGTCGTCTCTTTGTTGATGCTGGCACTATAGCAACCTTCTCGACCATGGGTGCTGCCAACCTTGAGGTGTTGCTGTGGTTACGGCCATGTCTATAACGTCAGAGCAAGAGGAGGAGGTTGCTACTCCTGAGCAGCAAGGACCGACGCCCGAGGAGATGCATGCAAAGGAGGTACGTTGCCTTAGGTAATGCAAGTCCATCATTCAGGGGGTACCACTTACTAACATAGGTACCTAAGGTATCTTTGAACACCTCCGTCACAAAACTCGTGTCGTCTTGTTTCTCCGTCGCAAGATCGAAAAGGCCCTACTCACTAAGGACAAGGAACTGAACCCCAAAGAAATGGACACCGTGGGCGGTACCGTCATCAAATGTACTACGAAGAAGGTGCGAGGGTTCATGTCGATTACAGTCAAGAGCGCTGGCAAGGTGAGAAGGAATCAAATCCCATCTCCCGCTGTCAGAGATGATGAAAACGACCTGCACCTGGATGGGTTTTGAGACAGTGGCGAAGAGAAACGGGACTTGAGAGATTGGATTCTTCCAGGCTGATAACTTAGTGACGAAGGACATTTGAGGGCTCAGAAGAAGAAAGCGAAGTGTAGGTACCTAAGAACGATGGCCTGAATGGATGCTTGTCACAAAGAATCAATCCAGGGAAGAGATCTGGCCCCAAGTCTGGAGTCAATGTAGGAAAAGGTGTCACGCCTCCCTTGAGGACACTTCCACCTACACTGGGGAAATGCCGGACTGGAAGCATTGCACAAACCCGCGGAGGTGTAATCTTGAGACTCCTACGAAAACGTGGACACCTCGTGCTTATTGCATTGCATGGAGTACCCATATTTTCTTGCCCATGAGGCCGGAGGCTCATGATACCTGTCGGATGTAAATGCATGTAGTGTGCGGAGGAACAACTTTCCATGAAAGGGCAGCACGCGGCACGCATATAGGCACTGCAATGCACTGCGGTGGCGATCAGCCAATGTGTTATGGCTTTAACGGACCCAAGGCATGTAACTGAGTGGTTGCGATAGTGCATTAACCATGCCGATGTTCCCAAGATTCCCGTCATCTTCCCAACATAAACCGGGCAGTGCATGTTTGTTATCTGACTCTTTACCTCCAAAGGCGCATGTCCGAGACCCGAATGGTGATACAATCCAGAATTCGGTCGATGGAAATGATGCTTGAAGACTCACGCAGTGCATGTGGCGTGAACGACTTCTTGAAAAGACAAGTATCGGGCATCTTCTTTCCTCTCCAGTAAGGTATATAAGCACCGATATCCGTCCATCTCTTGATATCCCTTTCTTCCCTCATTATCCAAAGCAGCTTTCATCTCACCTCAACTCTCAGCCATGTCGTATCCCACTCCTACAAGGCGCCTAACAGCCACCGGTGCTTTCTCAACACAGCCCAATGCCCAGAGGTTCGCCGCGATGGGAAACATATATCACAACCAAACACACAATTTGCACCCCTATTCCGTGGGCGACTTCTCCTCCAACCTCTCCCGCAACCTTCAACAATATCCCGTGGAATCCCAGACAATCAACGAAGCATGGAACACCAACGGCCAGGCCCTCAATCCGAATTTCACTGTCCCTCCTGGTTTCATCGACCATGCCCAGCTGAACCAATCTCATCTTCAACAGCAGCATCAGTGGCAGCAGATTCCTCCGGTGCCGGTAATGCCTCAACCGGGCCCTGCGATTTACTCAGTGCCTTCAGTCAGACTGAGTCAGTTTCAGACTCAGGCACAGCCTCAACAACCGAATTGGGACTTTATCAACGAACCCATGCCAGACCCCTACGACTTTAGTCTTCTCAGGGACTTCGACGTAAACACTTACACTTCTCCCGACTTCGTCGATCACTTGACCCTGCCACCGCCACAGGAGCCGGATAAGGAGAAGTCCCATACTGGCCGCTCGGTCGAGTTTCCTGTAGATCTGACGAGTTCCCCTCCCCCAGCATATGGAGCTTCAGCTTCCTCTAGCTCTACCGAGGAAGTAGGGCTCATCTACCAAGCCCCTCCGCGTTCTATCCCAGACTCTGGGCCACAATGCCATGCTTCTTGTGGTCTCATCAATCAACTTGACCCAAACATGTACGCTTCCGCTAATTTCGTCAATCTTGCGCACACGAAGACGGAACAGGAGCCGGAGGTTGCGAAGACTCATACTCGTCACCCGGACGAGTATGTGGACCTGAGGAGCTCTCCTCCCCCAAAGTATACAGCTACAGCATCCTCTAGCTGTGTGCCAGTCCAACACCCTCGGCCACAGAACTATGCTGCCCGTGGCATCATCAATCAATCCGAGGAAGACTTGAGTTCTTTTTCTCATTTCTTCAACCATTCGGACATGAAGCCGGAGCCAGAATCGGAGGAGGACGAAGAGGGGGAGGACGAAGAGGAGGAGGACGAAGAGGAGGAGGATGAAGAGGAGGAGGAGTACCCTCCCCCCACAGTCCCCATTTCCAGACCCCCTACATATACCACCACCACAGCCAGCACTCCCGAGCGAACAGAGGACGATAATGCGGAATCGGAAGTCATTGCCGCCCTCCTCACAATGTATGAGGGAAAATGGCAGAACAAAACCAAGCCGGCCATTACCGCCGCGCTCTACAAGTACAAGAGATCCTGGGCTGTTCCCGTAGCGTGTGTGCTGGACTGCCTTGCGGATATGGCAAAGGTGAACACGGGCGAGATTCAACTTGTACCGAACAAGAAGAAGAGGAGGAGGAGGAGGGATTCCAGCTCGTCTTCTTCGTCCAGCTCTGATCCTGAATCTGAAGAACAGGATGACCACCAGCCTGAATATAGCAGCAGCAGCAGAAGCAGCGGTGGCGGCGGCGGCAAGAGACGTCGATTGCATAGTAACAGCCCGAGCACAAGCGACTTGGACAAAACAATGGCGGGATCCGAAAAGACAATATCGATCCGCGAGCGCAAGGAGTGGCAACGCCAGCAGAACGCGCACCGTAAACAGCATCAGGCGAAAGTCATTGAGCGGTTGTATAGGGAACCGTACAAGCCCACGGTCGAGCTTAAGTATATGGACGCCGACGGTCGGCCGCTCGACCAAAAGGAAGCCCTCAAGGAGATGTCGCACCAGTTCCACGGCAAGGGTACCTAGTGGAAAGGGCAAGACGGATAAGTGGCTGAAGAAGCTTGAGGCAGAGAGGAAGCGGAGAGGAGACAGAACCTAAAGGTGTGTCTGTGAAGTTGCTAAGAGGAAAGGTTACGGTTGTTTATTTAGGATGTTAGTGTCACTTGCGGCTTTGACTGTTGACGGCACGCAAGAGAATGTGAAGGTGAACTTGGGATACTTAAGGAAAGAAGGGGCGTTAAGGCTTTGGTCTCAGGCTGTTTACCTTATTCGAATACATTAGGTGGCGTCAAATGGTTGAATGGTTCCTTGCATGTGGTTCGGTGCTATGGTTGATGGTTGGATCGGGTAAGGTAGTAGCATGGTTCTCTGGTTGCATGGTTTTATGGTTGCATTGTCCCCTCTTTGGATGGTTGTCTCGTGGTTTTCCTTGGGTACCTTATTCACGAATATTGGATGGCAGATTGCATCGTATCGGCAGTCCACAATGAATGTTCAGTGACTTCCTTACGATTCTGGACCTCCTTCCTTTGGTGGTCTCTCCTTTCGCTGCCTCGTTCTTGCCAATCTCATTGTTACCTTCCTTCTAAAGAGTTCAGTCCAGGAAATGAAAAGACTTTCCTTCTCCAAAACCGCGGTTGTTGCCAGGCTCCATACCGTACACTTGAACACTTCCCCCAAAAGCACCCCTCCTGACTTTCAAGGACGCTGAGTCATTGACCATCAGCCCAAAGACCTCAACCAACCGCATTTACATCACCCCCATCAGCTTCCACCCCATATTCAACGCCGGCGATCCCAACACCGAGTCGCGAAAAAGAAGGAAAAAAGACAGAAGAAGCCAGTCTCAACATGAACCAACGTAGCGCCACGAAAGCCAACGGCAACAAGGTCTCCTACACCAACCAGCTACCACTATTGGCTGGCTCTGTTAGCCTTCCATCAGACATGCAATGGGATATGTGAAGGTGACTGGGATGTGGAGTGTACCAACCTCTCAAGCACTCGGCGGGGTATAATCATCGTCCTCTGCTTCGGCCCCCTGACCCTGCTGAGCCCGGTGACGCTGATGAGGCTGCTGAGCCTGTTAAGCCTGCTCATCATTCTCAAAGGCTCCCATCCGCACCTCGCTGTCGGATTCGACACAGATCTCGGTCCAGCCCTCCGTCTCGAAGAGCATAATAAAAGGCTCTGCCTCCATGTCTTCAATCGTGGCGGTCTCGCACCTCTCGACAAGCCTGGCTGTCCCGGATTCTTGTCTGTACAGGGCACAAGTGAAAACGCCCTGGGTGTCGATTTTGGCGCTACCATAAGTCAAGATCATGCCCTTGAAACTTCCGCCACTTGTTCTCAGCCAGGAAAGCTTGGGTGCTTCGTGCATAAAGATCGCGAAGAAGGGCATTTTTGTCTACAGCGTGTTAGTTTGTTGATCTGTACATATCCTGAGATTTGTGAATTCATAGGCATCACATTCGAAGGTACTATCCAGTGACTTACTGTGGTGACGAGAAAGTGACTTCTGTGGAGAGGTGATGACGGTTCAAATCAATAAGGAGATAGAGTCTTGTGTGCTGTTGTTAATGACATATAAGAGGGTGTTCGGTTGGATGTGGAAACGGGAAATAAAAGAAGGGCCTGACTCTGTGGTGAGAACGGAAGAAAGAAACAAGAAACTAAGGTAAGCTCAAAGAAAAAGAAGGGAGTGCCGGTGAGGGGCAAGACCGGTGAGTGGGTACGGCACAAAATTCCAGTGGGTTCTGTTTGACGATAGGATGAAATCCAGTCCCTCTGCTCTCCGTATCAGATACACACAGTGCCGGGAGTTCGAGAATGGGTCAATAATTGCCTCGATGTATAATACGTGAGGCTCTTTCTACCTAAAGCTGAGAACAAAAACACGTCGGTCTTGAACGTACCTAGGCAGCGAACTCCTCGCACCCCCTCGTTTGGCTACGGGTACCTTTCTTTAGCTTTACGCACCCCCCTTTATATCCAATAAATAGTAGCTATATTTCTGTAATATTATATTCAGTACCTACATTTACTTCTTCTATTTAGTTACTCTCCAAAAGGCCATTTCTTTCCCCCAATAGGCTATTCTTGTCCCCTAATAGGCCTATTATCCTCCCTAATAGGCTATTTCTACTCTCCAATAGGCTTTTAAACTTAGTTTCAAATTATATTTCCTCGATAACGAGTTTGCTATTTGGAATTTTATAATTCTAAACTATTCGTTAAGTAACACGCTAGTTTGGAGCTTGATTATCACCTTGGATACTTTAATAATCACTTTCAAAGGATACTTATATTTATAAAAAAGGACCTTATAATGAAAAGAAAACAAATATTAGATAATAAGCACTATAGAAATAGATTTATCTCTCAATAATTAAATTCTTGCGGAGTGCTAAGTTACCTCTAAGTAGAGGTCCTACACTCCAATGTAAGCTAGAATGTAAAGTACTCAAGCAATTGTCGAACTTAGTGAGGGCCCTGCTTTATCTCAGGTGCGGAACCAGAAAGTTCGGACGACTGACCTCGTGATAAGAAGGCGTGTGTTAATTCCTATAGGCTCCCAAGATCTGAAACAGGAGAAGTAGGGTACTTTGACATTACCTCTACAGCCAATAAGAAAGGGGAAGTCAACTTACTTGTATCGACACGCGGTTGCGGCTTCGATAACATACACTTTCTTGTACCTGACCCCTCGTCGCGTCTGAATCACATCGACTTCCTCTAAAGTTCCATCAGTCTCACATTCTAATCACTCTCACCCAGCCCCAAACATGGACCCTGTTAAGAAAAAGGTCGACAAAGCGATAAATAAAATCCACGAGACCTGGTGGAACCATGTAAATGGTTTGGCCGAGAAGTGGGTCAACCACCCGGACCCTGAAGCATGGCACAAACACTTCCTCGAGTGTCTCGACAGCATGGAGCAGGGACCGCCTCCCAAGCCTTCTGTGGCTGGCAGTTCTGGCGCCGAAGCCCAGGCCGTCAAGCGCGGCCGTGTCGATAACGGCGAGACCTCTGACACTGAGGCCGTTAAGCGCCGTCGCGTCGATGACGGTAAGTGTGACGGACTGGGCATCCGTCGCAACTATATAAGACCACTTGAGCAACCGAATTACCAGCTTCGGTTACTTGTATCCTTTTGCGGAAACACGGAACGTTATAGCGTAGTGGTGAAATGCGTCGCCGTGACAGTAAGACCTCCGAGGGCTAGTTCGGATCCGCGTTAATAAGTCTGGAGAAAGGTTGTATTACTGTGCTTGAGTGTATAATGCGGACCTATAGCGTTAAGGCACGCCAAATCCCCTATACCAGTCGGTCGTACTATATTGTATTTGGAATAAAGTTAAACGAAACGCTGTATTTATAGGAGGTTGAGTATTATAGTACGCTAAATACCTAGGTCCGTACTGCATTATTTTATGGTTTTCGCGCAGTCTAGTAATAAGTATCGTAGTACGGATTTCGATATATTTTGGCCCTCTGATTAGTTAGATTAAAGATTTGGGGTAAGTGTAGGTAGTTATAGCGACTATAGCGAATTGTATGAAAACAAAGATAATTGAACCGAACGCAAAACGAGGGTAGTATCGTAGTATGCTTATTGCGACCCGAATACTGCAAGATCTAACGTGTTAACGCGGATCCGAACTGGCCCCGAGGCTAGCAGGAATGTTAGCAAGGCTTTGAAGTCGGCAGCAGGCGCCACTTACTCCTTCAACGGCCCTGCTGAGTTCCGGTCAAGACAGACGGTACTGGAAACGGTGTTCCGAAGCCTACTTTGCTTATGGCCCCGGGTGGTGCTACTGTCTGGATTGAACATGCCGTTGACGTCGGTGTTTGTGAAGTACCAGGTGAGTGTCTCTTTGTTGCTTCTTTCCGCTTTCCTTACACCTTCAAGCTGACATCCATGTTTTCCCAAGTCGTCAAAAAGTTCTCTTTTCCCGAGTCCAACAGGTCAGACTTAGGACCTTCCGCCGAATGATCGAAAACTCTCGATGCGAGAAGGAACGAACCGGGACACTTGGTATCAGCAACCATGTACACTTCTCGATCTACATGTCAAGATACGAGCACATTCAACATCTGCTCACCATTTCCAATGCTGGATCATGTCGTCAACGGACAACGGAGATCAAAGGCTTCATCGTTTGCTCAATACACCATTCTCCTTGGCAACTAGGAAGGACTTGAGATAGGGAGAGAGAGAGCATCATGTCAAAGACTGCGCTCAAGAGATGAGAGAATACCTCTGCATATTTTGAAGGGAAATGACAAAGGTTGAGTGCAGAGTTTGCTTTAAGTCACAGGCAGACAGGGCAGCCCATAATATGAATCAAAACAATCACACCCTTCACTGAAACTGCCCGCGCGGCGTATTTGCTTGCTGGAGTGACTGAATTTCACGCTATCGCCAAACAGAACCTGCTCTTGTGTCATCGCCAGAGGCGCAACCTGTAGCGTTCAACCATAAAAGGGCGTGTAGGTAGCCTTCCTTTTCTCTACCTCCTTCTACTTCAACCATCCACTTCACCCTAGTCATTACTTTCACGTCACCTCACTGGACGTCACTCTCAGAAAATCGAAAGGATTTACAAGGTGCCCCTGTACAAGCTACTTACTTACATAGGTAACCCACAACCAAAATGTCTTCCGTTTCTGATGATAGTTTCATCGCGACGTGCTTGAACGAAACGAACTTCAACCGAAGCACACTTGAAACCAACGGCGCCGGCATGGGCACTATCATAACTGATAACAGCGCGGAATTGGTCATCCGAGGCGCCTGCATGCTTACAATATCCAAGCCTGACGCCAGTGAGAGTAGACAAGTCCGCATTCACACTACCAGGACAATCCAAGAGGCAGCAGCGGTGTATGTGTTTTTTAGAGCAGCGGGTCCGGTCGAAATTCAAGTCACTTCTGAAGGCAGGTTCGCCATGTCGGCCGGTAAACTTCCTAGTGGCCGCGAGGGTTACGCTGTTAGTGACGAGGAGGATGCGCAGATGCGCTGTCACCGAGTTGTGGAGGGGTTGGTACCTTCTACGTTTCTACTGCATGTTTGATAGAAGGCTGACGGAGATTTTCAACAGACTACGCCGTGCGGGTTATGATGTGTAGGTTGCCTCCTCAGCCAGCATGTTAGCAAAAAGGACGGTCATGCTCGCCCCGGGCATTCATCACTGGAGAGGCATGCGTGGAGAGGACAGGCAAGCCCTTGCATCGGTACCTTGGAGATAAAGGAAATAAAGAAGTGATTGTGCTCGCAACCTCCTCCGTTGTACCTCCTGTGAGCTTCTATGACCGACAGTCCAACTGTCCGACATGGACATTGATCTTGGACTTGCCCATCCAGATCCCATCACCAACCCCTTACCCCACCATCCGCTTCAACCTCCCTCACTTCTACTTCCCACTTGCAAACTTTACCACCCAACTCTCCGGAAAGACCTCCTCCTCCTTCAAATACCCTAGCACCGTCGACCTCTCTACAAACCGCACATACTCCCTATACCCCCTCCCTAACTCGCTCGCTATCCTCCCCACATCCTTCGTCGTTGCTCGCCACAACACCATCTCCTCAAACATCCCCGCTCTGAGCAACAACTTCAACCGATCCCTCACCAACTCTCCCCTCCTCACTTCCACATCCATCCCTCCTACCCCTCCAATCAAGGCCGAGCGCACCCACTCCCTCCTAGCTGCCCCCTCTGCCAAATGCGGCGGATTCGCCTCATCAACCCTCATCAACTCCCTCCCCTGCTCCGTCCCCGTCAAAAACTCGCCCAAGCTCGGATGGAGGAAACACACTTCCATCGCCGCCTCCTGCACCGGCACCCTATAATCTATCTTGTCCGCTTTGTCGAGAGGGATGGGGGGGTGTTCCATCTCGCGCAGGGTGACGAAGGGGTATAACCGCTCTTCTATCTCCTTTCTGACAGGCTTGCACATGGAGCGGATGTCAGGAGGTCCTTCGAGGGACCCTTTGATGAGACAGTTGTGGATTAGAGAGTCTTGGAGGCAGAGGGTTAACTGCAGGAGGGAAAGGGGGCGGTTGCACCGGAGGGAGGCAAATGAGTGAACGTGGTAGGTAAGGAGGAGGTGCAGGATTCTGGAGAGGGATTGGATCTCTGACTTGTAGTGGGACTTGCCGAACTGGCAGAGGAGTGAGGAGTAGAGGATCTCGGAGCGAGGAAGTGGAGGTGGGAGGTCCGCAGAGCGTGGAGAGTTGATCGTTTGGCTGCGCTTGATTTGGTCTAGGGCGTCTAGGACTTCGGTGAAGGAGCCGTTGCATTCGCTGAGAATTTTGCGAGTGAGAGAGTGGCGCTGGCTGAACCAGAGATGGCTAAGCGTGTTGTGGCAGAGGGTCTTGATGTCGTGACGTAGGAGGGAGGTTTCAAGATGCAGTTGTAACATCCAGTGCGTCTCGTGAAAGATGCCTTCGGGCCTGGCTGTCACGATGAGTTTGGCCTCGGTGTAGTAGTTGAGGAAATGGATGAGCTGCGTGGGTTCGGGCTTCAATCAAGGTTGTATGTCGGGAAGGTAAGAGATGGAAACATCGCGTGGGATGTCTTCTCGTTGAGGGTAGGTAGGACTGGGTGGCTTCGTGTCGAACCCACTTGGCCCGTCGATGAAGATAAAGACCTTCTTCTTCCTCTCCTTAACGTCTCCTAGAATTCTCCATAGGAGGTCCCAAAGTTCGTGGCCTTCCCATTCAGCACTTGTCTTGTGCAAAGCTCGGTATTTCGTGATATCGGACATCAATTCGTGGAAATGCACGTCAATCAGGACCGGATTTTGTTCGAAGAGCTGGACAAGCAGGTTGAGGATCATGCCTTKGGTGGTTCGCTGTATGAGATCGCCATCGTTGTCGAAGAAGTGCGACAACACGATAGGAGTTTCCTCGTCTTCCGGTCTTTTGAGTATCGCTGGATTCCTTCGTGCCTCCATCACAAGGTACTTGATCAAGACGATCTTTCCGGTTCCGGGGCCTCCAGAGATCCAGTATCGCCTATCGAGGTACATGTGAACATGAGCCTTGAGCCAAGTACCAAATGTCTGCTTCACATCGGCGATAGGCGCATCGAAAATCCACTGGCAAGTACCAGGACAGGGCTCGGAGATGGCTTCAAATCGTGAGTTGCGGTTTGGGTAGCGGAGACTTTGCATCACTCTACCGCGGAGATTAGCAAAAGACGGCTTGCGCATGGCCTCCAAGAAGTCATCTTCTGTCTCCACGTCGAAGGTTGCCTCGACCATGGTGATCATAGCGGGTTGTAAAGTGTGATTCAACGTTGGGAGGATCATGATGAGGTCGTGTAGATATCGATCAATATCCTTGATCCAGTGGAAGTGATTGCGCCGGGTCAGTGAGTGTTCCTCCTCCGGGGAACTGGTTTCTGATGTTAGTTCATCTCTCTTGATTCGAGGTCGGTACATGAACAACAGAAGAAGGGACGTACCAAAGCGTGCCCAAGAAGTCCTTCCCAAGCAGTCTCTTGTCAACGGCCTCCAGCTCCTTCTTTATACGATTCCTGTGCAATTTCGCGTCAGCATTGCCTCTCAACCCGTTGTCCAAGCAAGAGCTACTCACTGCTTCTCCCATCCCCAAGCGCCGCCTGCGGCATCCGCGCAAACATCTCCTCCCGCTTCCCGTACTCCCAAATACTGCTAGCACATTGCCTCGCCAACTTAACCAACTCCTTAGTCTCCTCCTTCGTCTCCTTTGTGGTAGTCACTCGGTCCAGGTACCGCTCAAGCATACCCGATACCTGAAGGATTTCCCCATAGAAATCTTCACCTTCACCATCAGACATGATGATTCTCAGCGTCACCTTGATGCAGCGAACGAGGCGGCTGAGGAGTTCGAGAGTGAGGAAGGTGTCAAGGGGGATAGCCGGGGTGGGTGGAGTGTAAGCAGGCGGCAGGTTTTCGCTGGGAGTGTAGAGGGGCAGTTGAGAATATAGGTCTGCGAATGCGTCTTCCATTGTTGTTGAGTGCTATCCTGTCGCTGTGTATTTGTTAGGGTGGCGGGTTCTTTGAGTTCGGTAAGCGGTTAGTCTTGGGAAGGTGTTGGAGGGTGGAAAAGGCGACAACGAAAAGGGCTTGATTCTGGAGTTGTCTAACGGAAGAGGAGAAACGGAAACCAGGGCAGCCTAAATACCCAGGAAGGGAGTGCCGGTGAATGGGCGGCCCTGTGAAGGGGCGGCCCAGGGCACGGACTTCCAACAGAAGGTGAAGGTACCTAAGGTACCAAGGGTCCTTTTTGGAGAGAACGGAGATCTGGACGTGGGCGGTTAATTTGGATCATATTCACTACACCGGGCTGCTTGACAGCGTTGGGCGTTTGATGGATCGGAATGGATGAGTATTTTTCGATTATTCACTCGAGGTGCTAGCTCCGGGCGCCATAAATTTCCCACAAACGCCGCATTTGGAGACCGGCCAGGCGCCAAGTGACACAGTAGGTACCTTAGTCTTTATCATCGGTTCTCCCAAGGCGGCGTGTGAGAGGCTAGAGCCTCAAAAACTTCATGTCACCGATGTAAGCTAGGACCATTGGTAATGCATCATCATGATTGTTTTCCCGTTTGACTCGTTCTATCTCATCTTGTGCTAACTCCGAAGATGAACCATTTCATAACCCAGCCCTTACACCCGTCCAGCTCCAACGCAGTGCCGGAACTCTTCCTCCATTGGCCGTTATACGTACCTCGAGGTAGCCAGCGCTCCTACGCGGCCGTTGTATGTGACCTCGCCATCTGTGATCCGGAATATCTTACTCGAACCGCTGACGTCTTTGTCCCGTTAAAAGCATTGGCAGGTGCGGTGTCAAACAGGTGAAGGCTCGACGCGGATAGTTACCGGCCAGTTCCACTCACTGAATACGCCCTCCTTCCCAGCAGCCAACAGAATCTTGATATTGAAGTAGTTGTTTCTGACATGGTCGTCCCTTGTGTACCGTTCGATAAACCGGGTAAACTTCACGAAATCGTCCGGTTCGAAGCCACTGGGTCTATCCATGTCAAGAAGAATGAAGACCGGTTTACGTCTGTATCTGCAGTCTTCCAGAGCCATGTGCAAGAGGTGTTCGGTTTCGTCAAAGTCCCATTCGACACTGGGTCGGGACAAGGTTTGGTATGAGGATTCGTCTGTGACAGCTGCGTGACAAACGCTGTCAATTGTGGTCGGGTCTTGCTCGAAGATCTGGCGGAGAAGGTCCAGCATCATACTTTGCGTGCTTTCTCCCTTTACCGTACTGCCGCAGTTGTCGAAGAAGTGAGAAAGAACGTGTGGCCTCATGAATTCGGTGTAATCCAGAGAGTCGTACAAGCTGTTGCGATCGTGACGTGCATTGTCGTCAAAGAATTCACACTGTTCCCAAGCCTCGAGATCCAGAAGCAATAGCGGCTCCGTCCGGAATTGCGAGACGAGGTGTTTCATTAGAACGCTTTTCCCGGAGCCCGGATCTCCCGTGATCCAGCACAGCCTGTACTCATCTTGGCTCAGAGACTTGAGCCACGCTCTAAGGCTCTGTCCCTCGAGGCCTCCGACGGGAAAGTTCAAGATACCCTCGAATGTACCCGAACGAGGATAAGAAACACTCTCAAAGCGGCGCGAGCACGGTTTGGATAGTTGGAGGCTCTGCAGGACCTTGGTTCTGATCTTCGCCAAAGTTGGGCGGGCCATGATCCGGAACAGCGTCTCTCGCTTCTCTTTGTCGACGCAATCTGTGAGGATGTTGTCACGCGGCTCTTCGGTATACTTGACTGGGCGGTGCCAGTAGAGAAGCTGGAACATGGCTTCGTCGACCGTCTCAATCCAATGGTCGTAGTTGCGCCATAGCAAGTCCCATGCCTTGTGTCGGCTGCTAATTATCGTGGAACTAAAGGTTAGTGACTGGAATACTTTCTCACTTCGGTCTCAGATAGGTAAGGTAGAGATGAGGAGGACGTACCAAAGATTATCGCAATTGACCTTATCCCACATCATCGTATGAACGGCCAAAAGGTCGTTTCTCAACCGATTCCTGTGGGTTGTTTTTCAAGGTCAGCATTCCGTCGCGCGTCATTAACAGTCGTCAAAGGGGAGGGCGCGCCTTACAAGTCCTTATTGATCTGCTCAGCCTCTTCAGAGGTACAGGAAGCCCTTTGCGCGTCCTTCAGCAACATTCCGTACTGCCTGATCCACGGAATGCACTTTTTGATAGATTCCGCAAGATCGAACTCCCCCGTCCTAGCATTTTCCGGTACCGTAACAGTGTTGAAGTTCTTCTCAAGCATGTTCGCAATCTGGACGAAATCATCAGGGGAATAACGGTCACCGTTATGATACTCCGTGATGGTCCTGATGCAGCGAAGAAGTTGCATGAGCAGCTGAACTCCGAGAAGGCCGTCTATAGGATAAGGCTCGAAGGAAGTCGGCGTTTCAGCGACTACGGACGCGGGATCAGTACGTGTCGCAGCAGTGTAGCCGGGCGGCGGGGGCCCAGAGCGCCAGTGGCAGTATCGAAAGATGGCGAGCGAGGAAATATCATTTTCGGTGTAATTCGGGGGCGGTCTGTCGCCGGCTGCCTCGAAATCGTCTTCCATTGTTGTGGATGGGTAGCAATCGACGAAGTGGGTTGTTGTCGCCGAAGTGAGTTGTTGTCGCCGAAGTGAGTTGTTGTCGCCGAAGTGAGTTGTTGGTTGTTTTTGGTACGAGCGGAAGTGGGTGCTGCGTAGGGGTGTTGAAGTGTTAGAGCTTACCTCTACTTAACTAGTCTGGTAGAGATATGGTGAAGAAAGTGAGCCTGGGCCAACATTGAACATAAACCACTGGATATGCCGTTGTATGTGGCAGAAAGGTTAACGGTTGTTTTGTTCAGTGAACTCACTCACATCGCATTCACCAGGGTCGAAACCTGTTAGAGGCATTATCTCGTGTGACTTCATCCCTGTCCGCCCTTGTACTCCTGTGCTGATTATGAACAGTACCTCAACTATATAACGGACAATACTAACCTCGGTTGTCGTCCTCGTCGCGCGTGTAATTCGGCTGGCCAACTGTGCGTTGATAGAAACGGTCTCGGGCAATAAATTTAGGTTCTTTGCCAACTTCGCAGGGGGCAGTTCTTGGCTCACCATCGCGGTATTAGTGTAGGGCGGGAATATATAATGCTTATGGGTTGTTTATGATTCACTTGCTCATTAGCTGGGGGAGTTTTCGGTTCATCGGGGAATTATAGGCTCCTAGATAGTGTCGAGATGTTAGCAGTCTGTATCGAAAAAGGAGGACACAAGGGAGAATGCCCACAACTTCGTCAAGCCTTCGGCTTTTTCTGCTCCATACCTTACTTCTGGTCTGGCTGCAAGACAGTGTACTTCGATCCTGTACGTCATCATATTCGAAGCGCCGCGCTGGGCAAATCGAGGCATGACCAGGGAAAATGTCTTTTGTACCTCGAGCGCAAAGTCCATTTGATGAGCTGCCATGTTGCTTGTTGAGCCCTCCGGTGGAAGCAGACGTCGAGAAGTTCTGGGCTAGTAGGTGCGTGTTTCGTGTTTTGCTAATAGACCACGGCTATTGACGGATGGATTGTGGTTGTTGGGAAGAAGATGGTCAGTTGGGATTGCATGACGTTGAAATGTCTCGCCGCCTGGGAAGCCAATCGTTTGGTCCAATAGAGGTATATCTTACATGCACGCGGAACCGCGGTGTCTCTGTTAGTCAGGTAACTCATACCTGCTGAAGACTCGGCTAATTGTCGGGAATTGTGCCTACAGGTATTTGGGGCGCGTCGCTATGTTCCTGTTCCCTAACATGCAACTTGTCCCCCACCAGTCTTGCGTACGTATACCGTATAAACTCGATGCGTTGTTTTTTAGCTACCAAAGAAATCAGGCATAATCAGACATACATATGCCCGGGCGAATCTGTACACACTCTATGCCCGCAAAAAAATACTAAGGGAGACATGTTGCCACCCCGGAGCACTGTAAATTCGATTCTGCTGGTGCCCTGTCTTTTTCCCCTCTCTTTTCAAGGGCGCTAGAGGGTGGGGACATTCAAAATCACCGTCTTATATACAATTTCCAGCAGGACAGACGGTTACGAACAATGGCGGGCAGGAACGAACGCACTGTTGGTTCCCTGGTCCAGACATTGAAAGGCACCCGGATTCATTGCTAATTTGCTAATGTTGACAAACCACCTTTGTAAACACCCAAAAGTCGCGGCACAGTAGTACTCCTCACAAGTTATTCACCCCTCGTCCTTTCTAACCATCTTCAAGTAACTAGTATATAGATTCTTCCCCGTTCTTGTCTTCCGCCTCATCCTCTTGCGTCTCATATTCTTCATCAGAATTGTCCTAATCCTCCTCATCATCGCCCCCCCGCCTCGTCTCCTGCATAGTAGCGATATACTTTGCTATGGCCATTAGGCCAATCGCCCCTTCTTCATCAGGCAGACCAAATATGAGATCACCTCCTTAGGAGAGAATTACCACTTCCGGCAACATCCAACACTCAATAAAGGCGTACGTTGTTGACCATCTACGTCTTTATCGCCAATCTCTTAGCAACATTCTGGTTCTGCTACAAACTCATTCTCAGTTTCTACGAGTGGGCGCAACGAGGGCATCTACCTTAGCTTAGTAGGTATTGCGGACGTGGACGTGGCGAGGATCAGACTAACACTCCGGCCCCGGAACGGAGAGAACTGTTGAATATTCAACCAGAACAGACACCCGCACCAATCGCAGCACCAGCAGAGGCCGCGCCGCCGGACTATAAGCAATTAACTAAACACTAATCAGCCCAGGGGCGGTTCCCCCTCCTCCACCGGCTCAACCTCATCGTCATCGGAACCCGGACGTGGTGGGCGATCCCATCCCTCATCCAAGTGATGACCTGCTTCTTGTGACATTGCTACCAACATGGCGCGGTGGAGGTATCGGCCCTTGGTGGCCCACATGCCAGGCTCTTTCCAATTTGCTCCTTCAGGACTGCCTCGGGCTTCCTCCGGTTGTTATCAAATGGTCCCATGATTTCGTCAAAATTGACGAGACGTAAAGAAAGTAAAGATACCGCGCTCTTGGGCGGTGGTCGGATGTGGGACGGAAGTGTAGCGGCCTGCCGTCTAGTTCTCCAACGGTCATGAAGGACTTTGGGTCGTTGGTATTCAAGAGTCGCGCACTGATTTTGTCCCTGTCGGCGGCATAATACCGACGTTTTGACGCATTCATTTTGTCCCTGTTTGCGGCAGCATACCGACGCCTTTTCGCAGCAGCATTCTCAGCATGTTTGCAATCAAGAACTTGCTTGGCGTCGTCGTAATCAATGACCTTCCACTTACATCCCCGTGGATGGCTGGATTCTCACTTCACCTACTCTTCCTCCTTCCTTTGCATCATCGGCGACATCTGGGACCATTGCAATGGCGCCAAGGTCGAGGGCTTTTTCGACCTTTGTGTGGAGGAGAATGCCGTTGAGAGGGGAGAACATTTCAGATTCGGCTTCCTTGCCAAAAGAGTCTTGCCATGTTGTCTGTTCCGAGTTTGAGACGACGTGGAACTATGTGTGTGCCGCAATCATGCTGCTATTGGGTTGAGGCCCTCCTGTTGCAGGGTCGAAGATCAGGTCGAATATCTTTCCAGTTGGCTTCCCCGGCCGGGGTTCACCCGCATCGTACGCCTTGATCAGCGCGTTCTTGAAATGGCTCTGGTCACTTCTTGCCCTCTTGCCCTCGCCAGCCTTGTCGGCGTTGATGCCATGTAGCTCGCGTTGAATAGAGCCATGAAACATCTTCGAATGGGGCCCGCCTTCTCGATCCGCTTCTCCTGCTGCTTGTAGAGATCTTTTTCTCATGTGACGGCCCGCATTTTGGCCAGGATCATTACCGCATCAGGGGTTTACCACATCGGTACCATGGAAGACGAAACATCATATCTAAAAGACGATAGCGTATATCCCACATACTAAAGAGGTTTTCTTCTTGACAATACTTGTCCTCGGTCTTTTTCTCTTGCTTCTTATACAGATCCTTTTGCGATGATAGTAATACGGTGTGGCGCAAATAGCCAATTCTCGACAGGGTGCGAGTTGAGGTAGTGTTGTAGGGTGAGCCGGAGGCGGGGGGCTGCTGGGATCCATGTTGCCGTGTTCAGTTGGTTCAGGTTATTTTGCTTTGTTTAGAGGAACGCGGGCGACGGGATAGCGACGAAAACGGCGATAGGGGACGTTGATGGTGTTGCGGCTAGCATCCTCGCTTCCCAAGTGAGGGACCCGGGCTCAAGAGTTAGGGGTCTCTTGCTTGATGCCCGCGGAGGGATTTCCGGCCTCGAATTCGACGACATTTTTCGGGGAGCGTCTGACGATGATTAGGGCGAACTTGATGAGGACTTTGAGGGGCTGTTGAGCGTCGTCTTCCTATGGGACGCAAAGGCCTGAAAAAGGCGGCGTCGAGCGGTGTGAGAGGGGAGGGGCACCGGCCAAGAGGCTGCGGTGGTGTAGACGAGTGCAGGGACCGATGTCAGAGACTGGAGGAGAGGAGAGGGTTGTCGGCCAAAGACCTGAGTCGGCGGCGGCGGCGGCGGAGGGGTGGCTCTCGGCCTCCAAGCTGGTGATCTCGGTGTAGAAGTTGCGTTTGAAACCATTGGTGGTACTTGTTGAGGCGGTGTAGAAGTAGCGTTTGGAGGTTTATCAGCCAGATCGACACTCGTTCTCATGAGTTTCAACCAAAGCCAATTCTCCAGAATGGACAAGTGAGAACAAAAAGGAAACAACAGAAGCAAAAACTCCCCAGCACCCTTCGCAAGCGTTCTACGCTTGTTGCAGTATCTAGTGGTGGGTGGGAGTTTTGGCCGAGGGAACTGGTGGTTGTACCAACCGTCGACTGCTATCGCGGTCGTGGGCGCGGGGCGCGAAGCAGTAAAACGGGGGATATATTGCTAGTAACTGAGGTGTGAAACCGAGCTGGTGACCAAAAGATTGTCAGTGTGTGGTCTCAACCATGGTGGTGACGTTGTGATCAGGAACGGCCAAGTTGATGGTATCAAAGTGTTAACTACCTTAGTTCTTCGTCCCTGGTGATCAGTACCAAGGCGCATGGGAGAGCCTGGCACGACCGGAATGGTGATCGCGTCGGAGAAAACGATCGTGGAGCGGGGAGGAAATGATGGTGCCATCTCGAGGAAGACAAGAAAGGAGACCAAGTCCGAGGGGATGGAGGAAATGACCAAGATCTCGAGGGAAACAAGAGAAATGGCCTGAAAATGTAATGAAGATGAGGACAAGAAGAAGACTCCAAAGGCCGGGGGGGAAGCCCAGCTTATGAACCCGAGGATCTCGTAGCCGGCCGTGGTTCCTGTTGGCCACTCTGGCTCTGGATTCCTTCCTTGTGTCTGTATCTTCTTTCCTGTACTTGGCTGTCTTCCTCAGTGCTGTCCTCCTTCGATTGTGATTTGTAAATAGCTTCCTCTTTCCCAGATGTGCAACCTGCACCCCGTGCCGTTCGGTCCTGACATCTGAACGGAACAAGAATTATTCTTGGATGGCAAGAAGAGTGAAGACTAGGTAGGTAAATGTAATCCGCGAGTTCCTGATGGGGGGGTGGCTTGTTGTTGTCCCTCACGAACGACTTTGATAGCACGGAAATTGGACACTGCCGGGCACACCACTAGCACCGTAACTGCGATTGAGTTATCGTTTGGTACATCAATATTTTGAAGAAGGCGCATTACAAAATCAGTAATGTTATTTCTTCGTCGTGACAAGACGTGATTGTCAAACGCTCCTTCCGTAGAGTCACCAGGTGGGGTGGGGACCGCCTGGGACGCCTTGTCCTAATAGTGCAACAGCGGCACTATAGAGGCACTGAAAGGCCTGAACCCCTCCTTCCATGCAACTTCCGCTTCCTTCTTTCTTCCCCTTCTTTGTTTCCTCCCAACATTCACCCGCCTTGATTTGTTCCCTCCAATCTTTCAATCAATCCGTATGCTCTTGCTGTCTGCACTTTTTGCACATTCCTACGGCGGGGTTGTGTTCGTTGTCACCCTGTTGGGAGCACCAGGCGTCTCGCACGGCACATCAGACAACACAGTGATTGAGCAGCGTGTTAGTGCTATCCCACTATCTCTCACACCGCAAAATGAAACAGTCTTGCTGATAAGATTCCATCTCGGATTTCTAGCTCCATCATCGTCAACACGCGCGACGTATTCCACGACCGTGACATCATTCCACGCGATTATAATTCTTCCCTTTACGTTAGTTGTCCCCGGGCGCGCCTGCCACATGAACACCTGCCACATGAACACCTCTCCAACGCTGCCGCTTTGCCTGTTGGCCGCCGTGCCGCTCGGCGTGAACCAACTAACTGGCCTTTCGCGCGGACATGGAGACAAAGATCAAAGGCACTTGCTGACTCCTTAAATGACAGGCTCCTGAGCCTGGGTAGAACGTATACAACACTCGCGGTCCTGGCGCAGCCTATACTCTATTCTCCACGACCACTACCCGCTCTACGACTGCTAGGACCAAAGCGCGGGGTATGAAGCCTCAGCTATATCGCCCTTATCGCGAACACTTGAAGTTGCTGGGGAACTTGCTAGAGGTGAAGGGACTGAGGGAGAGATGTTGCTGTTCGAGTTTTGGCCGTCGACGTTCGTTCAACAGATCAAGATTGAACGTGATGAGAGTACTTTTGATGGGAGTAACGACGTTGAAGTTGTGAGGGAAACAAAGAGGCGGAGGATGGTATGAACCGTAAAGGCAATTTGTGGGCGGGAGAAGTTGTTTGGGTTGGAGTTTATTATAGTGTTGCTATGTCTTTTTCCTTGTCTTCCGTTTGCTACGCATACAAGAGCTCATTATTGATGGTTCTTTCTCGCCATAAAGCCGTGTACGAAAAACATCCGTTCGACATAAGTCTTTGATGTTGTTGCATGTGGTGAAAAGAAGAATTGGGATGAAACGAACAGCAAATCGAATATGTCGATGGAGAAGCGTCCTTTCCCCCTGGAATGCACTGGCTGACAGCGCTGATTAGAAGGAACCTGTGCCCTGGCCGTTTGCTTTTCCCGTCTTTCTTCCAACGCATTAAGCCACTTACTTCTCTCAAATTGCAAGATCAATCTTAAACATCCACAAGGAGGGCTTTTCTGGCTGTGCTTGAACCAGTCCACAACCTCTGTGACTCTGTCCACAGATGCCCAACGTCTTGTTAGCACCCGCCGAGAGGTGCGCGCAAATGGGCAGCGCTTTGCGCCGGTAGCAGGGGCAGCTTCCACAGCTAAAAGCACCGCACCTGATCTACTCGCCAACCTCCGTCACTCCCTGCACTGCCACAGCTTCACGCACAGAAGTCCCAGTCACTATCCCCATAACTGTCATCATTATCGCTCCCCTCTTCCTCGTCCTCGTCCTCGTCCTCGTCCTCCTCCTCCTCCTCCTCGTCATCCTCCTCCTCCTCGTCATCCTCCTCCCCCTCGTCATCGTTGTCATCATCATCATCATCATATACTTCTTCTTCTCCCTCCGCTACCTTCTCCACCTCCTCCTTGCTGAACTCCCAGTAGGGCAAACGATTATCATCGAACTCATCTTCTCCATCTCCCAACTCGTCCTCTCCCCACTCTTCCGCCGCTTCTTCTTCCAATCTTGTCTTCCGGATATCAAACGCTCTAGTAAGCGCCAGCAGAGCAATCTCTACAATTTCTTGGGCTTCCTCGTTGGTGATACCCGGCCGAGGTGGGAGCATTTTGAACTCGAGGTCCTTGCCAGGGGTCAGTTCTTCTCTCAAAGCCACAAGCAGTGCCTCACTAAGATACAGGCCTTCCCTAGTCCACATGGGCTTCACACGAAACTTGTCGAGAATTACCCGACGCTTAGCCTCGCCGTTTTTACCACAAAGCCACACCGCCTTGAGCACAGAAAGCACAAAAGCAAAGAAGAGCAACCGCGTGCTTGGACGATGCTTGGCACCCGGCCGGAAGTGCAATTGCTTTCCGTCTAGTTCTCGAACTGTTGTTGTTGTTGTCCATGTTTTCCTTGGATCGTTCCTACTAGGCTGGGACCCCCCGGGTACCAAGGGCGCATCCAGAAAATATTCCGCCTTTTCGTCCATGACCATCCACTTGTATTCTCTTGGCTGATTTTTTCCCCATTCGGCCAACACCTCGGGCCTCTCATACGCCTCGTCGTCGTCGATGTTTGGGACAATCGCTAGGGCCCCGTAGTCAAGGGCTTGCGCGACTTGGTGGGGGAGGACAAGGCCGTTGTCAGGGGAGAAGAGGTCTGGCGGCGGGGTGCGCTGGAATAGTGCGGTTATTGTTTCGTGGCCTAGCTTGTGTGGCACAATATGTACCGCGACCATGGAGCAAGGATCTTGATATGTGCCGGTGGCGGGATCGAAGATGAAGTTGAGGTACCAGCCAATGTATGGCTCGAACCTGTACATGGCGGCTTCGTATGTGGTGAGGAGGGACTCTCTGAACTTCACATGTTCTGCCCGGGTGGTCATTTGGCCTCTTCCCAGGTTCATGTCTTCTGTGGCAACCCCGAGGTAACTGGTCGCCAGTAAAACAAAGTCTCTCGAAATCACGCCCCCGCGCGCGATCCTGTCGGCTTGCAGCTGGTATAGCTGCTTCTCGAGGCTAGCCGCCTTCATTCTCCCCATAATGTTCTCGGTCCACCGTAGCCGGTCGTCCTTGTCAGGATCCTCGTCCGGATCGTGCAATTGGCGTGCCTCCAAGTACTTGGTCTCCGCTTCGAGGGCCTTGGTCTTGCAGCCCGCGAGCTCAGCCGCAGTTCTCCAAAACTTGGGATCGTTGACGCTGAGGTACTTGAGCTTATCCCTAATCTTCTCCATTCGTATAGACTTTGCTATGTTGTGTTCGGAAAGCAACTCCTCGGATTTTGTGCGCACCCCTTCGCGGAAAAACATGGTCGACGTTTATATAATGCTTGGAGTGATGGCTGATAGTTCTTGGGAGGAAGTAAGTAGCAGTGTGCTGGGTTGGTATTGTCTAATTCTGGTTTGGTTGTTAGCTTCATTCTCCCAGCAATGGAGCTGTGGTGCAGTACCTACCTTACTGACCCTCGTAGTGGGTGAAGGATGAGTCTGCGGTGCAAAACAGGTGGCGGGGCGAACAATGGCTATGGTGGCGGGAGTTGGTTTGATGTAAGTTATGGTGGCCTCAACAAAGAGGAAAGAATGGAGATAGAAGGCAAAGATATAGTAGGTGCCTAGATGTAGCAATAAGGTGCTTTCGAGTGACTGGGTTGGGAGAATATAAGAAATGGAGTTTGGATGGAGAATAAGTACTTTAACTTTCTAGGTTGTGTGCAAAATAAATTCAATGTACATACGCCAATGTCCGTTGCGTTTATTTCCCACATATCCGGCTTTTATAGATCACATTTTCCGGATGTGCATTTTCCCTATTGCGTCCTGCAACACTCGGAGTAAGGGGAGGATGCGTGTATTTCCGTACCGTATAAACTCTGGCGGTTCAATTTCAGCTACCAAGGAAATCAGGCATAATCTGCAAGTATACCTACTGCAACATTTATGCCCGCTAAGGGGAGAATCGCTAACAAAGAGTAATCCTACCCGCACCCACCCCAAACCTATACGCACCCTCTCTCACCAGCAATTTTCAAGATCAATCCACGCACAGCCATTTTTCTACAAAAATGCGAATGGTATTCGTAACCTTGTTGTCTTTATTTGCTTTCCTCCATTTTTCACATTTCCGAATTTAGCCGTTGGCCTTATTTGAGAGCTTAACTTCCCGCACCATACCAAATGTCCTCATGCACCTTTTTTGACTTCACGCACCACATGTCAGCTGTCAGAATTACAAGCCGTTTTCGCATAGAAATTTTGGTATTTTCAATGTTTTTGTCATCGCTGGCGGTATGCTAGCTGGCTGCAGAGGAGGCTCGAGATGACTGCGATACTATAGACGGGAGATGTTAGCAATTGAATATGATTGACTGCAAGGTACGAGGGCCCTTACTGTTGACTGCTTGATTGAGCGTAGTCGATTTGGGGGTGTAAATGCGGTCAGTTTGGGGATCTAGGGTTGTACAGCGGTGCAGAAGGGAGGGAAATGTGGCCTTGACTGCCCATGTTGAAATCGCCAAGTTTTTTTGGCAATGTTACATGACATTTTAAAAGTGGGTTTTACCATACAAAACGCGGGTTTTTTCATGTCAGCTGCCATCGGCTGACATGTGGGGAAAATGGGTGCATCAAGTCAAAAAGGGGTGCGCGAGGACAAATGGTATGGTGCGGGAAGTTAAGCTCTTATTTGAGGGACGTTGCAAAAATCGGACGCTGTAAATGCAAATACTATAGAATGATCTCTCAAAGAGCTTTTCGAGTAAGGGAAGAAGGGGATATAATACTTTTGAATACTATTTATTATCCTCCCTCCAATTTGAACGACTCAATTGGCCTTCCTAGAAAGTTATTATCAAGTGTCTTGGTTGGAGGAGGGTGTGTGTAGGTTTGGGGTGGGTGCGGGTAGGATTACTCCTAACAAATGCTAGGCTTTGCTATGTCCGAAGTCACAATTGGATCACCGGAGTGGAAAAAGAGCGAGCGTGGGCACCGGTCTTATAGCTCGCTAGCTATTTCGTAATGTCGAGCACGAAAAAGTGTTGGCAAGAAGAGTGTCTATTGTGTATATGGAACGTCGTGTTGTCAATCATTAAGTTCGGACGAAACGATTCGAGCGGTCTCAGATGCGCCGCCATCTTGAATGGCGTAGCAGCCCACGCACAAGGGCGAGTGCAGGAGGAAGCGATACTGCGTAGGTTCAGGAGACGGAAGGCGTTGTTGTTGGTTGCGAGAAAGATGTCAAGGCAAAGATGGAACCCAAGGGCAGCTCTTTCCCGTTCCCGTCTGCATGTCAAACGCAGGTACATGAAATAAGATATGCGTTTAACACAAAGGCCGCGGACATGACGCGACCGGCTGATAGTGCTCTAACAGATGATATCACAGCATCATCCGCGTGCAGCACAACACCTGAGCACAGTTCTCAGCGGGACAATCACTTAAACTTGTCCTCGTCACGACATCAACGCGGCAAAATACACGAGACCAAAACTTATTCAAGATCTGTTATTTGCACCACTCACATAACCGCAAGCATCAGACAACTATATACAAGAATGCGAGTCGATCCGAGAACCAACACGCGCCAACGAGCCGCTTCCCAATCCGTCCGCAAGAGCCAACAGACCTGCCACGGCACCAACACCAACGCAAACAGCCGAGCGAGCACATTCAGGCCTCAGCATTACCCTCAGCCCATCCCTTGACTTTTCAAGCTAACCGCTGCGTCCTTCCAGTCTCGCCTCAAGACCGCGCAAAATCGATCCCTCGACAAGTCACCCGCCACTCGCTCACGGACTCGAAGCCCGCTTACAAGCACTGCGAATACCACTGGTTAGAAGCCTGGCAAGTTGAGCCAGACTGGCAGCAATTCGCACCAGTCCATCCCTGGCCACCGCACTGTCCCCACTTAGCCGCGCAGTTACCGCTTCCATTGCCAGGGTTGGCGGGGGCAGTAGTAGTGCCCGGGTTTGAAGGAGTGGTGCCGTCGCCGCCGCCGCCGCCGCCGCTGCTGGCGCCGACATTGATGGTGCTGCTGCCGGAGGAGAAGTAGCCCTCGGTGGCGACGATCTGGTAATTGTGGGTGCCGAGCTGAAGACCGGACTTGGTCCAGGCGTCGAAGTGGTTCTTCATGTTGACGGAGCCGCCGGTGCGCTTCTGCTGGCGGACGGACCAGTACTGGTAGAAGGTGGCGGTGCCGTCGATGGAGGGCTGGTTGACGCGCTGGGTGCGGTAGATGTCGTAGACGCTGCCGTCGGTGGTGACGGACCCGAGACGGGTGGCGCCCGTGCTGGGGTTGTAGGTGCCGAAGTTCTCGACGACGTAGTACTCGACGAGCGGGTTGCGGGTCCAGCCGTAGACGGAGAGGTACGAGTTGCCGTTGGGGGAGTAGGTGCCGGTGTAGTTGATGGTGCTAGGCAGGGGGGAGAGAGAGTGTTAGTTGAGCGAAGCGAGGAAAGGGCAATAATGGAGGAAGAGACATACCGATCAGTACCGGGCATCCATCCCTTACCACCGACCCAGTTGCCGTTGCCGGACCACTTGGCACTGTACTGGCCGCCAGCCTCGTTGGTGTACTGGATGCTACCCTGGCCGTCGGTCCAGAAGGAGAAGTAGTAGCCGTTGTGAGTGCCTGTGGCCGACTGGGTGTAGGTCTGGCGTTTGAAGAGGCTGCCCTGGCCGGGGAGCTCGCCGGGGAGGGCGAAGACGGCAGAGATGGCCGTCGAGGCGGCGAGGAGGATGGAGGAGAAAGCAACCATTTTGCTGTCTTGACCTTATACTGGAGATTTCAGAATAGTGCTGAAGATGAGGACCAGAATTCGAGTGATGACCCCGGGGAGGTTACCCAGGGGTTATATACTTTTCGTCACCGCTGGTGTGTCCATGGATATGATGGATCGCCTCATGGTGGTTCCACGGTAAAAGCTTCCGTTACGTCGACACAGTCGCATTGTTTTCTGGAAATGAGCGAGGTTTGAAGGTTCGTGCCCCCTTGGGCTTGGCTCGCTTGGCTGAGGTTCGGTGGTGTGGTGTTGCAACCCCCTGTTCTTGGATTTCATGGGGAAGCCGATTTTAGCACACCGCGATGTAACCATCCGGAGACCTCGAAGCGCCATGCGATTTTGTTTTGATAGAGACCGCTTGGACTTTTGATATTGAGTGATCGGATCAGTAGAGGTCGCCAAGCTCCCTTTTTTGTGGAGTGATGGACTAGTCTTGCCAGTAGCAAGCCCAACGGGTTCAACCATCTCCATATTCCGGCCCATTTCTTCCTGCGGAGATGCTGGCCGATGAATTGCTGTTTTACCCCATAGGTGAACTAGCAGAATCTGGGGTAGCCAAGCCCAGAAGCCAAATCCGTCTGTCAGACTTTCCCTCCTATCCGATGGCCCTATTCCCATCGGGGTTGCTGTCTTCCGATGTGTCACGATAGCGGCGAGGCCGAACTCAGCGGAGAGAGTATTAATGCTGCTGTCGACCTGGCTTCTCCTTAGTCTTTGCCCCCCTAAAAAGTGATCAGAGACAATGGGACCGGACGATATTGTTTCTTGCACCAAAATCCGATTATCTCATTATCTCAACGCATCATCAGCCCTGCCCAAAGTGACCACAGAGAAACAGTGGTTGTCGTCGTCGTCAACCGAGCTAGAGCCTCCAAGCAATAGCGGAGCATCACATACCACTCCCCCAGCACCGGTTGAATTGCGGGGAAGCTCAAGCCCGCAAGCTTCAGGCAAGACAGCACCACAAATGCCGATTAACCCGGCGGCTAAATAGGTAGTTTTCAATGCCACTCGACACCGTTCTTGGGCCTTTTCTACAGCTTCCATTTCCCTTGAAGGGGCTCCCGTCTTGGCAGAGCGCTGCTAGTCACTGTGGCAGGGAAGTTAGCAAGGACCGGTTGAGCTTGTGACTTGCTGAACTGGCCGAAAGAGGAAATTCGCGGTGGAGGAAGACCGAAAACTCCTGGAACGGGACAGCAGAACGTCCTTTGGTCGCCTTTTGGGCACCGTTGGTAGGGTGATGGGAGGCAATGATCATCGGGGCTAGAACGATTTTAGCACACGGGCACATTCACGGATGCCCTCAAGCACAAGAGCTGGAGGCCCTGACCGCACATGCAGTGACCGGACCGGGCTGGAGTCTGGCTGGAGCTTGGACCGAGTAATCCTGGTTTGAGGAAAGAGCGACTGGACTCTGGGAAGAAGGAACGATGTCCGTCATGGATCATGGAATGTTCTTCGACGCTCTGTCGATATGGAGCGAAGGGTCCTTTGCTCTGAATGCTTCCCGGCGGGTAAATTGGTCTTGGGTAGCATTTGGGACTAACATCGGGAAACGCGTCGAACCTAAACCGTGATCTTGAGAAGTTGTCAGTGCTAAGCAAGAAACAAAGCATGAGGTTGAGAGCTCCTGCCATCTTGGCGTTGACCCAATATCTCATTTGCTCGCAAGTTTGTCTTGAAAGGAAAGAACGACGGCAACAACCCGACTGTAAGCGCTCCTATCATCGGATAGGTGCATGAACTCCTTCCCTTCATCATCGCCGTTGCCGCCACCACTGGGGTTATCTACCTGGTTGTGTATTACCACGCCTCCAAGCTCTAATCTCTCATAAAACCGCCACCAACTTAATCAACCATTTCGCTCGTCAAAACTACTCCCCCCCCGCGTTCTCGTCAAAACTTGCCTTCGTCAAATCTTTCTTTCCCTCGGCCAAACATTCCCTCTCATGACCCCCCAGCTCATGGTCTTTCCCTTCTCCTCCCTCCAACCATGTGGGTAAAACATCTTTAGACCTGCGGTAAAGCCTTTGATGATCACCATTGCCCCCCAGGTCTCTCGCCGTGTGCAACCTTCCGTCTACCTATGACCCGAGATGAAGGGAAAACAAAAACGCCACCCTCCTCATCCTCAGTCACAGCCTCTCAGGAATCATGCTTACCTAACACATCCTGTAGAACTCCCAACCTTGGTCTTCAGACGTTGAGGTTGACAGTAAACGCCCTTCGTCCCTTCATTGTCGCCATCGCCTTAGAATCTGCCAAACAACCGTCGGTTAGCTCCTCATCACCACCAAGACATTCATTCCTCTCCCCATCCCATCATCACATCTTCACTCTTTCACAGCTTCGCCTTCCCACTCTTCCCATCCAACTCCACCACATTTCTCCCCTTTCCCTCCTTCTCCTCTGCCCGCAAGTCTTCCACGATCTCGGGCCACTTGCGATACGCATCCCCCTCAGCATCAAACCCCAACAACCACTCCTCCCTCATCAACCAAATCCTCTCCGGAACCTTCCACGCACCCTCAGGCCCGTCCCAATCCGCCTTATGCCACCTTTCTCTGGTCTTCGGGCCCATTGCTTGGGCTTTGTGCACCCTTTCGTACCTCAGTTTCTCGTAAGCTTTGAGGGCTGTGGGGACTACCTTCTCCTTTGCCATCCCGCTCGTTTTGCTGCTGCGGCAGGCAAGTTCCAAGCACGTAGCCACCACAGTCCCGTCCTCAATGCTCTGGCTAGCGCCCTGGATTGACGTCGGCAGAAAAGGGTGAGCGGCATCGCCTATCAGCGCTATCCTCCCCTTGGGACTGACGAACGTGGGCAATGGCTCACGGTAGACAAGTTTGTGGTCGATCAACCTCCCCGGCGGCGTAGCTTTTACCAATTCTCTGACCGCGGGACACCATCCCTCGAGGTACGTCAAAGCTTCTTCGGGCTTTCCCGGGAACTGCCACGATTCTTCAATGTTGCCGTCATCGATGTGGGTAAACACCCAGTTGATCTCGCTGCCGCCCTTGATGCTGGAGACAAGGAAGTGAATATCCGGCCCAATGAACCCTTCGTGCTGATCCCCATTTTCCACCAGGTGCTTGGTCACGGGGTTCTTTGCAATAACAGGAGCAGAGGGGAACCAAGCCCTGTAGACCGCGTACCCCGAAGACTTAGGTTGTTCGTCCTCCTCCAGCCCAAGTACCAACTTCCTCCCTCTTGACCGTACTCCCTCAGCAGCCAGAACAGCATCAGCCTTGACCTTCTCCGTCTTCCCATCCGGTCCCGTAATCACCACCCCCGCATGCGGCCCTTCTCCCTTTGCCTCATACCCATCCCCCTCACTCTCAAAGTAATCCGTAACCCTCACCCCCCATCTCATCTCCACCCCCTCCTTCCTGGTCTTCACAAACTCATAAATCAACCGATGCAACTGCCCCCTATGTCCATTAATCCTCCTCCCCCACACGTCCTCCTCCACAAAACTCTGCCTCGTTACAAACTTCCCCTGGTAATGGAACAAGTCCAACCAGTTAGTCTGTCGTGAAATGGCCTCCATCTTTTGAGCCACCGACTCGCCATCGGGAAAGACCCATTGCTCAAAGGCGCGCGAGCCGTTGGGGTCGAAGGAGATGATGTCCCCGTACCGCGTGATTTCGTCGATGGAGGAGACTTTCTCGAAGAGGGTCACGCGGTGACCCTTGCGCTCGCACTCGATGGCGGCGGAGAGGCCGGCGAAGCCGGCGCCTACTATTAGGATGTGCAGGCCGGAGGGGGGGAAGGGGCCGGAGGGGGTTGTCATCTTGACGTTGATGTCGTCTAGTAGATGGGTTAGGAGACGGTCTAGCTGCGTGGTAGATGTTGTGAACCCGGGTTGAAGCTCGAATGGTTATAGTAGAATTCTTGTGTAGCTGTAACAGGTTGATGGGAGCAATAAAAGAGGTAGGTGGTTGCGGGCCTAAGGAAAAACCGAGAAGAAGAGACGATATCGGCCGGACCTTCTTTTGATCGCCGAGTCTGTATGCTGAACCATATCGGCTCAAAGCTGGTTGCCGTGGTTGATGACGACGGATGTATGAGAGAAAAGGCCACCAATGGGATACAGGCTGAACTGCCGACCCCGCTCGTGAGCCGCGATATTGTCCATGTTGGGGTTGCAGATTGGAAGCATTGAGGATTCGTGAAGACCTGATTGGTCAACCAAATATTCTGCATGCCTTTCTGTGTGTAGTCAGTCGGCCGCTGTCTGTCCCATGTCAACGTCGGAAGGTTCTGCGGGGAACGGCATCGGGGTGACTATCAAAGAACGTCCTCGGTACCGTATACGCGATTCCAGACCTGATGACCAAGCTCAACGGTTATAATTCGCTGTTCCTACCGTATCTTCGCGTCTCCCAAGCGAGCTGGCGATAGAAAGCCGTTGCCGAGTCCATGACCGGCCCCCCCGATGGGACGAGGATCGTCCGGAGCAAGTGATGTAAGCAGGAGATCTCGGAGATTTCATGCTCTGCCGGCGACGCAACAGAAGTGGAAGCAGACGCCGATCAGCTGTGAAACATAGGTAGCCACGTTCTGATCGACAGAGCGGACGGGTGCTTCGGTGCCATATGGACGGCGAGTAGGCGACGATCGCTTTTCCAGATATGGCAACGACCTGCTCGGCCCTGGGATAAACGCCATTACCACAGCAGATATAGCTATAACCCGCAATTCTGGCTGAAGACTTCATGCCAGGGTGACGATCGTGAATGGCTGAAGTGAGTGCCGAGTATAAATGAGACGGGCATCCCCGCACATGGCAATATCACAATTGTTACTGGCAACTGGTAAATATGCCACGAGCCCGGCAGTTTGGATACTCATCCAAAGTGCTGGGTATAAGATGGAGCGGGATGCTGGGTGCGAAGAACAGCTTAGTGGTTCACTTAAAACCCCAGAATAGCGCAGCACCAGCACTTTCGCTCCTCAACACCAAACCACCGGCATCATGATGCTCCTCCTCTCCACCCTTTTCACGCTCGGCTCCCTGAGCTCAGTCGCCCTCGGGACTCCCACAGCTCCCGCAGCCACCTGCGACCGCGACTTCCTCAAGGCCCAAGCTGCCTCCTACGTCGCCGCCCAAAAAGCCGGCACCCCCTCCCTCCTCACCAACTCCTCTTCCTCCGGGTCAACCATCACCTACACCCAAAACTTCAAGACCGCCACCCTCACCACCGGCATCCTCTCCACCCCTCTCCGCATCGACCACAACCGCAGCACCTACGACACCACCCAATGCGCCACCTACACCGAGCTCATCACCACCGAAACCAACAAACAGCACGTCATCGGCACGCAGCTCCGTTTCTCCCCCGCGGGCGACACCCTCGCCCTGTCCAAAATCGAAACCATCGTCACCTCCACCGGCGACTGGCTCTTCAACCCGTCTCAAACACTCAAGTACTCCTCTCAAGAATCCTCCCAGGGGCTATGGGACGAGATCCCGCTCGCCAAGCGTGACACGCGCGCGGTGATCCAAGCGGCTGGTGACGCGTACTTGGATGTGTTCAATGATAAGAGCGTCAAGGTGCCGTGGGGAAATCCGTGCGCAAGACTGGAGGGCGGGAGTTATATCCAGCCTAGTTGCAATGTGGGCGTGCCGAGCGGGATCAAGAATGTGAATAGACGGTATGTGGTTGATGAGGTGTTGGGGACGGTGGATGTGTTCTTTGACTTTGCGGGGGCGGAGCCGGATAGTCATGAGTTTAGGGTGGAGGGGGGCAAGTTGAGGTTGGTGCATACTATGACTGTTATGAAGTAGGGAGGGGGGGGTGACTGGTGTTTGGTGTAGTTACTAGAGGCTTGGGACGGGACGGGAGGGTTGGTAGAGGAAGCTAAGGTAGGAAGTTGGCTTGGGCACGGCAGAAAATCGGACGAAATCGATAACTGCAGGTGTGAACTGGCAAAGCTTCAGATAGTGATTATAATCAGCGTGAGTTCTAGCGATTGGAAGGAATGTGAACCTTGTTGCTTTGTTGGCGCGTTGTTAGCTGGCGCATTGTCAACAACAAACTCGAAGACACCACGACACCACGAGTGAATCGAAGCACGAACAGAAGCGTGGCATCGTGGAGGAGGTTTGTGTCGCGTTGGGCGTGACCGCTACTACTAACAACCAGCTAAGGTGGTTGGTGCGGTGAATACGAAGGCAAAGGGGGCCAGGTCTGCAATTTGGGAATAGCTTCATGCTTTGGGATTCGTGGGGGGAAAGCGACGAATGGAAAAGAGGTGGAATCTGCGAGAAGAGACCGAGACACTAGCGAATGACTAGCCAGGAGCGACGCATCCGAAGCGCGGAGTGAGAGGTGTGAGTGAAAGCGGTCAGGGACTGCAGATGCACTGAAAAAGTGAGACAGCAATAAGGAATATGACGTCATTTTGGCATCCCCCCACCTGCCAACATTGGGGAAGAGAGCTGACCCACAAAAAGAGCAGCTGCAGGACATCGCCGATTCCGAGGGCAAGAGGGGTCGTTTTGGTTTGTTCTTTTTTTCTGCTCTTTCCCTTTTTGAACTTTGTCTGGCAGTTTCTTTGATATGCACAAGTCTTCTACATTTTTCTTCGGTTTCCTCCGTCGTTTTTTTTTTCCACACACGTCCCTCGCTTTTGGCGGCCAACAAGACCAAGTCACCCTAACCAGGATGCCAATCTCGATGCATTCGACCATTGGAAATGCGCAGCGACGATCGCCCTAAGATCCGGGACTAGTCCAAATGTGTCACCAGATCCATGCAGCATCTCAATGGCAAATGCCGCTGACAGGAATTACATCCGATGGCATTTTGACAGATTGACAGCACTTTGACAGATTGACATTTGACATAATCAGACCGACAGAACCGAGTCTAGAAGGGTCCATGTCTGTACAAGGTACCAGCGGTAGGGGCGTTGGCCGAGGTTAGTCCGAGTGTTCCATGCGGCAGTGATTGTTGGCAAACAAAGGAACTGTCATCATGACCGTCTCAGTCTGTCACAGTCAGTCACTGAATCATGGCAGTCAGTTTGCGGTGGTCGGCCCCTGATGATCCCCTCTCCCCGCTTGCCGGTCTCTTCTGCTCTTCCAATTTGCCACGACTCTTGAAAACTGGTATTATCCGGGTATAATACCATGCTTAGTAGTACATTTTGCAGGATTCGTCGTTCAATCTTACGGTATTTGCCTGTCACTGTAACTGATTTTCAAGTTTTTACCATTCCATCGGTACCAGCCGTGACAGCGAGTTGACAGTGACAATCAGCGGGGGATAATCACAGTGGCAAGCACTGACCATTCATAGCTCGCGCCCAGAGTCCCGCAATCACGTTCATCGAGATCTCTTTTTTCCCTTTTCGCTTTTCGAGTTGGATTCTCCGATCTGCCGCCATAGAGGTACCTGCCCTACCTCGAGTGTCTCTTTTCCCATCACCTTTCCCATACCTCTTACCTTACCACAAACGACACAAGCCAGTCTCTCGTTTTCACTTTCCCCGCCGTTTTCCGAGATTCCTCCTCCGCTCCGGCCGAGTCCTCTTATTTCCATTTTCTTCTCTTCCGAGACCCGACCCACCCCAACTTCATTTTCCCCTCTGACACTATTGACCAGTAGCCTGTACCTGCCTGGGAACGCTGCAAAAGTCAGGCCATCTCTGCCTTTGCGCCCACCCGACTACTGTACGGTTAATAGACCGCCAGTCAGACAGCCGCCTACTGCACAAATCAGACCATTTTCGAGGTCCCTGATTGCTTGCAGCAAAGCAACTTGTCGCGGGTTGGCACCTTGGATCTCGAGATCGGCGCATCATCGACTCTAACACCATGGCCGACATGGCAAACACTCTGTTGAATATGGTCATTGACGGCCAAGAGGATGGAAAAGAGCAAGAATCCCATTCTGACCCCGAATCCAAGGCTGGCGACGCTGTCCCCGCCCCCGGACCCGACCATTCGGACAGTCTCCAGTCCCTGACTCGCGAACACTCCAACGACAACGACTCCCACACCACCCAGGCCATCGAGGATGACGCCGCCTGGAGTGTTGCCACCACGACAACAACACAGTCGTCCATCGACGACACCGTCACCCTCCAAAATCATGTCCCGCCTACCCACCCCTTCGCGGCTCCCGACATGAGCCTTATCTTCGACTTCTCTCCCGTCCCATTACTCCTCCTGTCCTCGTCGTGCTGCATCACCCGGGTCTCGAAACGCTTCTGCCAAGACTGGCACGTCACCGAAGAGGACTGCATCGGCAAGTTCCTCTTACCCTTTCTCGAGAGCCACGTCCGCGAAACCGGCGCCAGCAAACCGAAACATATTGCCGAAGCCGTCGATGATGCCGTTGCTTCTCGAGCCGAGCGCACCTCTAAGGCCATCACCGTCAAGAGCGCCTTCACCTGTCGCGCCCGCGTGATCCCCATCTTTCGAGATGCCGAGCTGGTCTCCATCTACCTCGAATGGCACGAGCGTCCGTCCTCCGATGTCCTCGACAATGACCTAGTCCAACCGGGCCTATCCACCGATGAAGCCTTTCGCATTCTCGTACAAGCTCTTAAGGACTATGCCATCTTCCTCCTCGATACAAAAGGCCACATCGCGACATGGAATACAGGCGCGCAATTGCTCAAGGGCTATACTCGGGAGGAGATCATAGGCAAACACTTCTCTATTTTCTACGGCAAAGAAGACCTGGACATCAAGAAGCCAGACATGGAGCTTGACATATGTCTGCGCGAAGGTCGTGTCGAAGATGAAGGCTGGCGCTACAAGAAGGACGGAACGCGCTTCTGGGCAAACGTCGTCATCACGGCGGTATACAAGAATGGTGTCCATGTCGGCTTTGGCAAGGTCACGCGCGACTTAACGGAGCGTAAGGCGTCCGAGTCCCGCCTGATTGCTGCCTACGAGGAGAGCGAGAAGCTCAAATCTGACTTCCTCGCCAACATGAGCCACGAGATCCGTACCCCTATGCACGGTATGCTTTCGGCTTGCGCGTTGCTCCTCGACTCGCCTCTTACTGAGAGGCAGCGAGACATTGTCAACATCATGGACGAGTCGGGTCAGATATTGTTGCAGGTCATCAACGACATCCTCGACTATTCCAAGCTAGCATCGGGCAGTTTCTCAGTCAGCTCCGATGTTGTCGGTGTCGCCAGCATCATCACGTCAGTGGTTCGCGGCGTCCAGACGACGTTACCGCCAGCAGTCCACTTCGAGCTCTTCCTCGCCCCCAACCTGCCCAAGTCCGTCCAAGGCGACCCCCTCCGTTACCGCCAAATCGTCCAAAACATCGTCGGCAACGCGGCCAAATTCACCGACAAAGGGTACATCCGCGTCAAAGCCTCAGTCCACTCCGAGGACAGCGACAGCTACACCCTCTTAACCGAAGTCATCGACACGGGTATCGGCATCCGCGAAGCCGCCTCCGCCTCGCTCTTCACCCCTTTCAGCCAATTCGACCTAACCACCACCAAGCGTTACAAGGGCACTGGCCTCGGCCTCTCCATCGCCAAATCCCTCGCCGAGCTCATGGGCGGCCGCATCGGCTACCGCCCCAACCCCGAACGTCACGGCTCCATCTTTTGGTTCACGGCACGCTTCAAGAAGATTAAGAGTCTCGAACAGATCCAAGACTGGAAGCACCAAATGGCCGCTAAAGACGGCTCGCCCATCTCGCCTATTCAACCCGATGTCACGGTCCTTCAACAGCGTCTCGCCGCCGTCGCCAGCCGCAAGAACATCTTGCTGGTCGAAGACAACATTATTAACCAAAAAGTCATGCTTGGCATGCTGCGCTCTCTTGGCTTTAAGAGCATCGACCTGGCAGCCGATGGCGCCGCGGCCGTGAAGATGGTCACCGGGAAACCAGTCGGGTATGATGTCGTGCTGATGGATATTAACATGCCTATCCTTGATGGACATGAAGCCTCGCAGAGAATCCGTGACGCTGGGGTGAAGGTGCCTATTATTGCTATGACTGCTTATGCCCTTAAAGGGGACCGTGAGAAGTGCTTAGAATACGGCATGAACGACTATGTCCCCAAGCCTGTCGACAGGAAGTTCCTGATCAAGGTATTGGCTACCTGGATCCTCGAAAAGGTCGACTACCGCAAGGCATATGACGATAGGTTGCAGCAGTTGAAGAGTTTTGATGAGAAGCTGCATCGGCTGAGTATGAGTGAGGGCGCGGCAGTGGCCGTAGCTAGGAGGGAGAGTGTAGATGGGGGGATAAAGCCCGGGATGGCGTTGGGAGGAGTGGAGGGGGGTGTGAAGGGGTGGGCTTCCCCATTCAGGGAGGGAGAGAAGGTACATAATGCAGGCGTGGCGCAGGGGACGTTTGAAGAGCCGGCGTGTGTGAGGATTCGGGAGCTGGTGGAAAGGACGGAAAGGCCCAAGGAGGGGCCACTGCCCAATGGTAATAAGGAAGCGCCGCTGCCTAGTGATGATCAGGAAGGACGACAAGAGCTACCCAATGGTGGTGCTGCGGAACCTATCCCTGCCGAGGAGGAGAAAAGGGATGTGTACGGCGGCGAGGTGAGCCAACCGCCGCCTGTCAACGATGGGGAGATCAGTCCCAGGACTCCCGGTGTAGCGACCGATCAACCACCATTGGGAGGTGAAGGGGCCGATGTGTGAAGCGATAGAACCCGGAACGATCCGGTGAGACGATCAAGGGTCGTGGAGGAGGACACGATGGAACGCATACATGGTACACAACGAATGCATATAGTAGGCGCAAGGCGAAGCGAGCGGGACTCGGGTGTGTGTTGCACAGGCCTGGCGTATCCAGGCGTATTCGAAGAACATGGGGTTTTATTTGTTTATATTTCCAGGGATGGCGTTGATTTGGGATCTGTTGTTTAGTTTGGTATGTCAGTTATTGATGGTTGAACAAATGAAGCTCCAGAAGGTTGAAATAGCAACAAATGGCTTAGCGCAGGCTTGTTTTATACTTCTTATATATTATTGGTAACAAGCAAAGGGGAGAATGACCTGAATGGTAGAATGGCAGAGAAAAGCAAAGTGTTTAATAAGCGGCGTTTGAGTTTTGACGTGTGAATTGATAGGCATAAAGGCATCTCCTTGGTAACAAACACAATACCCAAAGGAATGACGAACTTGATTATTTCTCGATGTCTTGCTTGCCATCGCCGTATGTTAAACGTTGCTCCAAACTTTTGTCCTCTCCGGACGGGATTCCGGAGATCCATCCGTCCGATTCCCCACCTCGCCTCCGGCCGTTTGGGGTACAGCGCGACCGAAACTACCTCTACCTCTAAGCCGATCCGTAGGTGACTGTTAAGTGGGGCCCGGAAATAGTGGGGCCGGGAACCAGTGGGGCCGTAACTGGAACGGAAAAGGTGGAGATTCAATACGGACAAAGCGCCGGAGGTCGGAAATGGGTACTCAGCTACGAGGCGGATAAAGTCACAGCATCGAGCCCAAAGTGGCCGCAAACTTCAATGTCATATGTCTTTATGTCGTTCAACGACTATGAATACATCAACAACTGCATCAGGAAAGGGGTTCATCTTGGAGGAGCTTTTGCATGTGACTCAACGAGCGAAACGCCAATATACATTCACGGGCATGCTCATTGTCCTGTCTCCTGGTCAAGCTAGCAACGACTCTCTCTGCTCTAGTTCAGAACAGAAGCTCAAATTCAGAGTTTCGACTTTTCTAGAGGTAGGAAATAACACGAGAACCTGAAGAAATGTCATTTGGAGATGGGGGAATGAAGAAAAAGGAATGCCGTCTATGAATTGGACTCCTAAACTTTTCAGTTCCTTATTTTAGTCCTATCGGTCTGGTGTTATTGTCCCTTAATGGTGATGTGGTGGTTGGGTAAATGGGTGGGCGCCGCCCCTTTGGGTGTACGAGATACCGTGACTTCATCGGATCATACTTACACTGACTTTATCCGTCTGGTCCGGCTCTGCTAACGGGAAAAAATACATTTCAGGCACCGTTTTGTTCTGAGGGAGAATGAAGGGAGAGAGATTTGATTCTTCCCTACTGCTATCGGTAGCTTCAAAGAGAGTTCAGAGTCGACGTAGTCAACGTGAAAATACATAAACCGAATATAGACTACAAAGTCCAACACGGCTGGCTCACTTTGGTCAGAAAAGGCCAGTTGTAGAACTATAATATGTCTCGTAAGAACTTGGGAGATCATTTCGCACATGTGTCATACGGTCGAGTGTCAGAAGAGTGTCACATTCGCGACAATGGGCAGCAGAAAGAAGAACCAGGCGCAGCCAGCCGCCGAGCGCAGCACACGCAGCGCCAAATCCACTTTGAAGCGCGAGCCAGGCATTCCTGCCATCGCCGCGAGCATCGACAAGGCACAGAAGGCGGGCAAATGGCTGTTCCAGGGCCACGCCAAATTTCACGCCGGTTAACATCAGCGAAAACTCGCGCACCTTCGCCGAACCCGAACTTAAGGCTGACAGCGAGTTCTACAACTTCATGTCTATCGTAGACAAAGTCGAAGTCAGAAAGATCCTAGCGACTGTAACCACACCTGTCCACCCAGTCAAGCTGAGTCAGGCAAAATACTACAAGCACTGCACAAACATCAAGAAGGCCTACACAGAGTGCGACATCACCCTCAGTACAGGTATCAACTTCGACGGGACTGACTTTCAAGTATTAAGGAGGATGACTTCTCCTGCTTTTGCTTTTGTGATATCACCATATGTTCAGTTTGATAGTCAAATACTGTGATTTGTATTTGTAGGAAAACCTCGCCTCCTTCCCGGCACCCAGCAAGCCACATCTACCCCCGTCGCTTATATATACCAGCTATTACCCCTTGGTCCTCCATCCTATGTAGCTAGGCCGTCTTGGGACCGTCGGAGGCTAGGCATCGGTCACGTCTGCAAACAAGCCCCCATCCTCATGGTAGCTCTTCAGGCCATGTGCCCGCATCTTTCTGGCGTTGCTACCAGACTCGTGGTTAGTGTCGTGAACCATACCTATGAACGAGTGGGGTGTTACTACTTGGATAGTACTTACATCATATTCGAGGGCGGCGACAATGGTATTGATATGGGATTCCTCTACTCCCTGGATCCTCAACCTCATTCGAATTGCCCAGAAGTACTGCTGCTTGGTAGGGACCCATTCCATGTCGCACATTTCTTCTTGTCTAATGTTTGGCTGTCAGTTGCGATCAGAATGGAAGTTTACGTGTACGTGAAGGTAAGGTACCACTTACTTGGTAGCTGAGAGAGCGAGGGTTTGAAATAGTACCATAGTAGGAAAATGGGCAGCGTTACTATTCTAGCTGCAATTGTCAAGGGCATCTGTGATAGTTGCTTCAACTGCTCTAGTAGCTTCAACTATAATGGTTGCCTAGGGGAGAACCTGATTGGTTAAATTTGTGAAGCGCTAAAGAGGTACGCTAACCAGCCATATTCTAGCAGTCGCTTATAGTATTGAGGTTAACTAGGTAGTGAAGGGAATGCTCTGATTGGTCGGATCATTTTGGGTACCGATTAAGGATAGTTCCTTCCGTGATGAAAGTTACGATAAGTCCTTGCGGTGGGCGACGATTGGAGTAGGGTATAAATAATGGCCTTCTAATTTGGAATTTTGGATTTGGATTCTTCCCTAATACCTACTCCTTTCTTCGCCGCACGAAAAGTTTCACACGCAGCGGTCGCACTTGTGAATGCCTTCATTTGGATATTGAAGTCGATATCGAAGTCAATATCAAAGCTGATATCGAAGCCGATATCGAAGCCGATATCTAAGCTGATGTCGATGTCGAAGTCGATGTCGAAATCGTTGTCGAAGTCGAAATCGATATTACACTTCAACGCATTTCTTTAGCGCATACTTTAGAGCCTTACAACTGCATAGTCCAATTGACCAATCACATTCTTCCTTGGGCAACTACTATAGTTGAGGCATCTATTACAATTGAGTAAACTATTCTACAAAACGGTGCTATAATAGTAGCCGTCTACTACCATAGATGCCCAGTGCAAGAGCACAGTATAGGAGGGTCGAAGGCAAAGCTAAGATTCCATCTATGACAGAAGATTTCAGATGGGGAGAAGAAAAAAGGAAGAGAACTAGATACAAGCGTGCAAACCCAAATAAAAATACCCTAGTCGCACGAGCGATAGCGGGACCCATATGTGGGTCGCTGGCTGCCAGCGCCGTCACATCACCTCCCCCTATATAGAAGACTCGTCCGCGAGTCTTGCCAGATACTCATACAGAGCCTCGTGACAGTGTTCATTTCTTCCTCGTAATGCGCCGTGACCGCCTCCGTCCCTCCGCCTCAGGGTACTCGTCGTCGTCG